>JAKEKT010000055.1:0-250875 GCA_021495925.1 Diplodia intermedia | reverse complement strand
GAGAGAGAGAGAGAGAGAGAGAGAGAGAGAGAGAGAGAGAGAGAGAGAGAGAGAGAGAGAGAGAGAGAGAGAGAGAGAGAGAGAGAGACGGGAAGGCTTACGGCCATCGAGTTGTACGCAGTATCTGTATCCCTCCTCGAGCGCGCAGGAGGATGAGTTGTCAAGGCTTGGGTTCCACGCTAGCAGGTCGCTCAGGTTGACCTCGTAGAAGGAGGCGACGGCCGAGCAGGAGTTGATTTCCGCTTCTATCTCCTCGGAGCTGGCTGATAGGTATTCCCCGTATATGCTGCATCCGCTGGCCGTTCCCGGTGCTGTAGGTGAGGGCGCTGCCGTGGCTGTTGCGGTCGTGGATGCTCGCGTCACTAAGATGGTTGCATTGGCGGCGATGAAAGGAACTGAAGTCAGGGTTGCAGTATCACCGAAGCATGTGGCTGGGGCGAAAGCGGTGGCGCAGGCGCCCGATGTGATGATGGCACCGCCATATCCCGAGTAGGTCGAGATGGTTCCTACCGGGGCGACGCAGTACGCCTTGGCCAGCTCGAGGTTGGTGCAGTTCGCATCGATCTCCGGGTTGAGGAAGTAGAAGTCGCTCAGCGCGATGCCGTTCTGAGAACTGACCAGTGCGCAGTAGTCGCCTTCGACCACGGTGTAGTACTTCCCGCAGTAGGTGTTGGTTCCGTTGGCGGCGTTTGTGGGTTCCGGGGCAGCTGTTGTTGCGCTTGATTGGACAGGGGCGGTGTTGTTGGGGGACGCGTCTGCGATATTGGACGGGGCACTGCGTTGATGAGCATTTCATGACCAATTCCATGCAAGGGCCACTGACCTGATGCATATCTGATCTCCCACCAGCTGACCGAGATTACCACACTTATTGTTGATGTTGTAATTCCAAGATCGGAGTTGAGCCATGGTGATGTCCGGGGCATGGTCATTGACGATGCTCCAGCACGTGTCATTTTCCTGCACCGTGTAAATGTCGCAAGGGTATGGAATGCAGAGCGAGGCACCAGCAGTGGGGAAGTTGGCGCACCACGCATCCAAGTCATTCAGCATGAGGAGCGAGACGGTGGAGACGGTGTGCGCAGTAGAGATGGAGTGACAGTCATCACCCTCCTGGACAACATAAGTAGATGAGCAGTCTACCGTCGTAGTAGCTGTCGGTGCCGCAGATGTTGTTGATGCGTTCAAGTAGTACTGTGTCGGCGTAGCGAAGGAGTATCCAGACTTGCCACAGCTGGATGTCGAAGAAGTGAAGTTCTCGGCGAACTCGTCGTTGTACGAGAAGGGTGAAGAGAGCTCGAATTGGCTGAGGCCAAGCATGCAGTCCGAGCATTCCTGCTCAGAGCTGACTGCAGTCTCGTTGAGCCAGTCTTGGAAGAGTAGCTGGCAGAAATCGCCCGAGCTCCTGAAAATAGGTTGTTAACACTTCAGGATCAATGTAGCGCGGCAGGACTTACGCGTCTTTTCTGCAGGTAGAGTTGAAAGTGTAGATGAAATGGTCCAAAACGTAAGTAGCAGGATAGGCGAGGTTGCCTTCGACGATGATGTCGGTGGACGCCGTGCAGGCAGATTGAATCGAGAGCCTGGTTTTCTCCAAGTCGTCGAAGCAGGAGTCTGTGCAAAGAGACTCGAGCTGTGTCTGATCGAGGAAGACGAAGTCGACCGCAACTGCACCGAGCATGTCGTTGCAAGCCAAGGTGGCGTTCATGGCTTCGGTGCATGATGCCGAGATACCAGCGTACTCGACGCTAAAAGACGTGTTCCCAAACTGCTGAGCAACACAACGTGTTGCATGTAGCACCAACGGGACAGACAGGAGACAACGGAAAGAGCGTGAGAGAAACATGATGGCGACAGAGGTATCGGAAAACGAGTGAAGGGTGCAATGGGGCATAGAAGAGTTCGACATAAAAGGCAGATGACATGGCAATGCTGTGAGGGCTGGTACCTTGCATGGAGGAGGCTTGGCTCTTTAGCCAAGGAGGGCAAGTGGTCGGTTCGCGGCTGAGACAAGAAGGATCCAGCCGCCGGACCGCGCCGCAGTGAGCTTCTTTCCGTCTTGGCGCCACCGAAATGACCTATCTTTGGGGGCCACAACTTCCTCCCACCTCGGCTACAACGGATTCCTCGTCCGACCGATTTCCTCCGCTACTCTATCATGGCCTGATGACCACTTTCGAATCTAAAATCCAATACATATAGCCTTCAGCTGCTGTCTCATCCCTGCAAATCGTATGCGTGACCTGATCCTTCAACATCCAGTTTGTAACCCATCTCCGTTCACTATCGCCGAGCTGAAGGAGATATGGATGGGAAACAGCTTTTAAGCGTTTCTGCGTCTGCAACGAAGTGCAACACGCATCCTCCGGCACATCATGGCTGTCAAACTCCCCAGCAGTGGGACTCCACTGCGCTTACTTACATTCGTTGCCCTGATATCCATTCTTTTGGCATTGTATCCCTCTCTTCAATCTTCCATTCAAGCCTCGGACAGGCTTTCCTTGCACACAGACTCAGTTAATCACTTATCTGTCTCTTCAACTGACCGACTCTTCGCACGTGAAGACTATACATGTGATATCGACCGACCATGTTCCAACGGAGCATGTTGTGGAGAAAGTGGCAACTGTGGATACGGTATTGATTGTGTGTGCTTCTCCATTGCACTCCGCTAATCATTCGCAGGCCCGACTTACTGTGGTGATGGCTGCACGTCCAACTGCAACGCCACCGCAGAATGCGGGCAGTACGCCACCGTACCGGGCACGACATGCCCTCTGAACGTCTGCTGCTCCGAGTACGGCTTCTGCGGTACGACAGCCGACTACTGCGATGACGGATGCCAGAGCGGCTGCGGCCACCCCTCGCCTCCCGCCGGCGGTAGCACCCTCGGCGTCAGGAACAAGGTCGTCGGATACTACGAAGCATGGGGAGCTCGCCGGGACTGCCACCCCATGAGTCCATCGGGCATCCCCATCGACGGCCTGACGCACATTAACTTTGCGTTTGCGTACATCGAGCCGGAGACCTACAAGGTCACGACCATGGATTCGGAAACCCCTGCAAATCTCTTCCAAGGCGTTGCCGACGTCGCCTCGTTCAAATCGGGAAACGAGGACTTGGAGGTCTTTGTCGCCATTGGCGGCTGGACATTCTCGGACAACGACACGGTGACGCAGCCGCTGTTCGGGGAGATCGCAGCCGATGCCGGCAAGAGGCAGACATTCGCCAACAACCTGGTGGCGTTCATGGAACTGTACGGATTCGACGGCGTCGATCTGGACTGGTACGCCGTCTCCTAATTATGTTAGCCCACACGCCAGCTGACAAAAAACGACAGGGAGTACCCAGGCGCTCCGGACCGCGGCGGCAAGGAGGAGGACACGCAAAACTACGTCCTCCTCCTCCAGACACTGCGCGAGACGTTCGACGCGCGGCCCAAGAAGTTCGGGCTCACCTTCACGATCCCGTCGAGCTACTGGTACCTGCGGTGGTTCGACCTGCCGGGCATGGTGCAGCACGCGTCGTGGATCAACCTGATGAGCTACGACCTGCACGGCTTCTGGGACCGGCTGAACCCCATCGGCTCCATCGTGCAGGGCCACACCAACCTGACCGAGATCAAGCTGGCCACGGAGCTGCTCTGGCGCGTCGGCATCGCGCCGGCCAAGGTCGTCCTGGGCGTCGGCTTCTACGGCCGCAGCTTCGAGCTCAAAGACGCGGGTTGCGCCAAGCCCGGCTGCGCGTTCGGCGGCCTCTCCAAGGCGGGCCCTTGCACGGGCGAGGGCGGCATCCTCGGCTACTTCGAGATCCAAGACATCATCCGGGAGAAGAAGGAAGACGCGGACGGCAAGCTGGTGCGGCGGTCGAGCGAGCCGACGTATCTCAAGGACGAGGCGGTCAAGTACATCACGTACGACGACAACCAGTGGGTGTCTTACGACGACAGCGAGACGTTCGGACAGAAGGTCGACTGGGCGGATGGGATAGGGTGAGTGATTTTCTCCTGCCGGCTGGCGGGACGCATGCTGACGAAAGCCGTGCAGCCTCGGCGGCCTCATGATTTGGTCGGTCGACCTGGACGACGACGTCTACTCTGCCCTCTCCGGATTGACGAACAAGACGCTCGGCGTCATCGAGACCGGCCCCGAGGCAGGCGAGATTGACGGCGACGGCAAGTCTGTGTCTCAAGACTGGGCGAGCCAGAACGGACAGGAGTGTTTCCTGGGAGACTGTGTCGACGAGGATGGCCCGGCGGACTCGTGCGGGTCCGGATATACAAGAGTCGGCAAAAAGCAATGCGGGAATAAACAGCACAACAACGTTTGTTGCCCATTGACAGGTCAGTACCACATGTGCCCTTGAATTCGAGGAAGATGGCTAACCAGGCATCAGCTGCACCGTCTTCATGCGAGTGGCGTGGCGGCGAAAGCGGCGGCCTTTGCAACGGCCAGTGTCACAGCGGCGAGATCAACCTTCTCAGCGTCCGCGGCTCCGACGGAGACGGCGGCCACCACCACTGCACGTCCGGCTGGCAGATATTCTGCTGCAAGGCCGACAGATGGGCCGCGCTGATCGACCAGTGCGGATACGCCAAATGCGGCGCGGACTGCGATGACGGTTACGAAGAGGTCACTTCTGTGTACACATCGACGTGAGTGATCCTTCAAACCCACGAACATACCAAGGACTGACACCGCGCAGTGCATGCGACACCGGCTCCGATGGGGGAGGCTCGCCCTTTTCGCCACCAACGTCAGGGACCCGCAAGTACTGCTGTCCGGAGCCGAAGAAATTCACAAACTGCCACTGGGTCGGCCAGGGCGACTGCGCCGACAACACGTGCACGAACAGCGAGGGGGAGGACGACGGCAGCATCGAGCTGATGACCGACTCGTTCGGCGACACCACGTCGAGCTGCCGCTGGGGCCGCAAGAAGGTGTGCTGCTGCAACCCGCCGGCCGACGAGAGCGCCTTCCTCCCGGTGCCGCTCGAGTACCTCTTCCCGGACGACGAGCTGCCGTCCACGTCGGACACGGTCAAGTGGGACCTGCAGTTCCCCAACGGCGGCAGCACCACCGTGAGCCCCGACAAGCAGGCATTCGGCTTCGTGCTCATCGACGGCGCGTCCGCCGCCGTCTCCAACGTCGACAAGCGCGACGGCTCCCATCTAGAGTTCTTGGGCTGCGAGAGCGTGCGGGGGACCCATCGCCAGACGATCCGGTACGTGTGCACGTACACCGGACCGGGCTCCAACTGCGACGCCATGCTGGAGAAGGGCATCGAAGGCACTGTGCTCAAGATGCCCGAGAGCTGCGGCGAAGGGACATGGGTGGTGGCCCACAAGGCCGAGCTTGCGGCAGACCAGTCCCTTCCTTCGCACCTGGCCGACCTCTCGTCTCCGGTCATGGAGCTGACCTTTGATTACAACTTCGGCCTCGTCCGCAGGGACAGTGGCGACATCTCCCTCCGAGTCGACTACTCCAACATTCCCGGATACTGGAACGCAGTGGTCGACACGCCCGGCTCCGAGAAGCGGTCCGCCGAGCGCCGTGGGTTCGGCAGTCTGACCTGGTGGACTACAAAGTTCTCTGACCTGCGCTCCAGCGGCGTCTTCACCTACATCGAGAAGACGCTGAACGAGCGGCTGTACTCCAACACGAAGGAGTGCAGTGGCCAAGATGCGTACTTGGATGTCGTTGCAACCGGAACGCTTGCTGCCCGCATCAAGTTCGGTATATCAATCGTCGGCACCATCGTGCCGTGGAGCACGTCCGAGGCGTACGCCTTCTTCGACGCGGAGACCGACCTCAACGTCAACTACGACATCTCCGCTCTGGGAAACATCAAGCAGAGCAGCACGGAGAGGTACCCGCTCCTCCGCACGCGGCTGCAAAAGACGTCCTTCAACCATCCGGGCATCGTCGAGATGACGCCCTTCCTCAACGCCGAGGTCGGCCTCGTCGCCGACGTCGACCTGACGGGGAACTTCTCGGTGGGCTACCGCGCCCACACCGACGGCTACGTCTCCCAAGCGTACCCCTCGGGGCTCGAGCAGGCCAAGGGGAGCGCGTTGCTGGACAAGGCCGACAGCCCGTTCAGCGGCTCCATCCGCGCGGCCAGCGACGGCGGCATGCGCATCAGCATGATGCCCGAGGCCGGGTTCGAGGTCAAGTTCAACAAGTACGGGACCACGGGCGAGATGCTCGGCTACAACATCACCGCCACCACCGACACGTACGCGGCGGTGATGCTGGAGACGGAGGACAGATACGTGGTCTCCATGGGGAGCGACAAGGCGGCGACCTCGCTGCTGTACGCCGAGGGAGGCACGCGCTGGATCGACTCGTGGAACGCCGACACGGCGGACACTTCTCTCCACGGCGCGCAGCCGGGGGCGAAGCAGCTCGCGGCGGGAGCACCAGGCGACGACGACGACGACGATCCCAAGGGCGGGCCCAGTGGGCACAAGATCGAGTACGACGGCGCGGCGGCCCTGTCCCTCTTCAAGTCGATGCTGTCCTGCTCCACCAAACAGGCCGAGATCTGCGACTGCTCGGATCTCTGCGTCGTGCTGGGCTGCGACGACGCCGACGGCGATGAGTGGATCAACGCCCGGCCAGACGGCGCCGGGTCGCGTCGTCGCCGCTCGGTCATCCGCGATCTGGAGAAGAGAGCCGACGGCGAGCGGTCGTTCCAAGTGGTTAACCCTGCGACGGGCAGGACCAAGGTTATAAAGTACAACGACGAGACCGACTTTCCGTCCGTAAGCGAGTGGGAGCCCATCGACGACAGCCGGTACGACGAGGCGTACGGCTTTGCGGATTTCAACAACTGCGAGGACCCGACCATCGTGCAAAACATCCTCCCAGACATTGCGGATGTAACACCCGAAGACCGCTACTACCACAGTAAGTGTCTCGCCCCACCGCTTTCGGAATGCTTGCTGACAGAAGAAGCCGACCACGTGTTCGAGATGCAAGACCTGCCCTTGGCACTGGGCGACATGGCGGCGGGGCAGTTGCGGTCAGGAGCCGCGCCCACCACGCCGGCAATCAGCGCTCAGTTCTTCATCGATGCCTTCAATCAGCAGGGGTTCCTGGCAAACGCACCGGCGCTGCGCGGCGGCGATAACAGCGCCATCTTCTCCGAGCGGCTGGCCATCACGCTGGGATCGCGGTCGAACTGGGCGCAGTTCGCCATCTACGAGCAGAGTCTGAACAAGTTCAAGGCGCAGGTAAGTCGAAGGACCCGCAGCACTAGACCAGAGCGGGGGAACTAACGGAGATGTCAGATCATGGCGCTCAAGGCGGCCATGGACGCCGCCAAGTTCACGGAGCTGGTCGAAGGCGGCGACAACCCGTGCGTGATCGTGGCCGTGTTCCGCAACATCGTCGGCACCTTCAACTACCTCAACCACCCCACGGTGAACGGCTACCTGATGACGACGCTCAACGACCTCCGCACCCAGTTCCAGCTTGCCGAGACGGCGTGGAACGCGGCGAATCCGAACGATCCGGTCCAGTTGAGGGCGTTCTGGGATGAGTGGATCCGCGACTTTCTGCGGCACGTGGTGACGCACGCCACGAACTGGGCCAATAGGGCTGTACAGGAGGCGGCTGCCGAGTGGTCGAGGCGGCCCGCCGACCAGCAGCCGTATTACAACGACGCCCTCGCCGCGATGCGGACCCTCGTCGGTCAGATAAGTGCTATCAACGTGGTGGGGCTGAACTGAGGGAGAGATGGTTAGGAAATAGATGCAGTGTCGCGGGAAGAAAGTGCTACTTGTCCAGCCGGCTTCTGCTTCTGCTTCGGGCCGTGCCTCCGTTCCCCGTGTGCCACCTGCCTGTTTCGAATGTGAAGCCCGGTATTTATACTCCCTCCGCGCCCTCGCTTCAATCTGTGCCTCGCCAACTCCACCATGTCAGCCGACTCCGACGCCGACTTCGTCCAGTGGCTCGCCGGCGACAAGTGGGGTTTCCTCGTCTTCGTCACCGTCGCCCCCGCCGCCGACCCGGCGCAACCGGACCGCGGCCAACAGCTCCCCGAGCGCGCCCGTTCGGCCGTGGAGAAGATACGAGACTACGTCGCCCACTATCTCGAGAGCCACGACGAGCCCTACGACGAACGGCTGCAAGAACTCCTGGCCTGGACCGTCGTCCCGCTGCCCGGCGCCGACGAGCCCGCGATCCGCGCCGCCTTCCGCGCGCGCCTGGCGGCCCTGAACGACGGCCGCGAGGCGGACGACGTGCAGGTCGGCCGCATGTGCCTGGTCGTCGACGACGACGTCGTCGAGAGCGTCGGGCGCGGGCCCGCGCTGGTCGACTACCAGTACGCGCTCGAGAGCAACGTCTTCGTCAAAGTCCTGGATGTCGACCACGCCCCCGGCACCAGCCAGGTCGTTGCCGCGGCTGGCAGGAGGGACGTTGCGAGCGTTCAGATCCGCTACGAGGGCTGGATCAGGTCGACCCCCAGAGCCCTCTTCGGCTTGTACGACTACGCGATGCGTAGCGGCTGGAGCTATGGACGCTTCTTTGGAGGTGCGGAGCAGATCCATGACCTTTAGCCTTCCGGGAAGATGGGTTGGGATACACGTCTGTTCTGGTGCCTGCTGCGTCTTTTGTGGCGTATATAACCGCACTTAGCAGTTTCCCCTTCCACGTACGACCATAGGTCGCAGGATATAGGGCTTCCCGTCCGCTCAGCCGTACTCAAGCTGCGAACCGGCCGATTAGTACTCAAGTGGGTGACCATTGGGGAATCCCGGCTGTTGTACGTTTTGACTTTTTTGTTTTGCGTGCCGAAGCACCGGCCTCTTTTGGCCCTGTGCAACATGACTTCCCAATCACCACGCTCCGTTTACCGAAGCAATCGTAAAACACGCGTTCCTACATAGTTGGAAACGTAGATTTCATTCTCATATCTCGAGCAGAAATATTTTTTTTTTGTGGCTGCAGCTGTGGTCTTGTGTTCTCCAGGAAGCCTGCCTTCGATGAATTAATTCCCTTTCCGTATGTCTGACCGGACTGGTAGTACCGACTCCAAGAAGAGAGCCCAAGGCATGTCCCCGAAGGCATCGATTCAACGACGCATCACCGCGACACGCAAGAAGTGTCGTCTCTCCCCTGCGCCCGCCCACCCACTCGTGACCCCCAGACACCATCCCATCATCCCCACCACCACCACCACCCCACCCCGCCATAACGAGAGATAAGCGTCGCGGAGCCCACGTCCAGCGAGCGCCGTGGCCGTTCCGCGAGCCCTCGCGAACAGAACAATCCCGTCTCCGATCTCGCTCTCCTGCCTGCCCGTCCGCCCTCCACCGCAAATCACTCGTTCTCGCAGGTCAGGTCCACCGCTAAGCAGCAGCAGCGGCGGCGGCAGCGATGGCGACATCGACGTCAGTATATATGCCCGTTCGACCCGCACCGGATCCCAAGCCCAGCCCACCGCTGCCGCTGCCGCCACCGCCGCTGCTGCTGCTGCTGGGCACGGCACAAGCCCTCCAGGAGGAAGGACCCAGCACGGGCAGCGGCGGCGACATGCCGATGCGTGTCCGACAGGTAAGGCTGGGCCCGATGGCGGTGCGGTGCCGCTGGTAGCTGTGCTTGGCACCGTACCATCGGGTTCGGACGCTCGCGTCTGCAGCGAGAGGTAGCGTAGGGTGCGTGGGTGGAGCGGGGACCGGGAAGGAAAGGCGACCGGGATGGAAGTGGCCGTCGCCGACGTACGTGTCGTTGCGGCTTGATGACGCTCTGCGGTGTCGGTGACGGGCGGCGGAGAGTGAGGTCGGGAGGGAGGGATCTTGGCGGTGGTTGTGGTTGTTGTTGTTGTTGTTGCGAGGAATGTCTGCCGTTGGGGCGCGATGCGGTGGCGGTTGTGTGGGGGCGGATGACGGACGGCGTTTGGACGTGGTTTTGTTGGTGAGGGTGGGATGGGACGGGTGGATGGCTGCGGGGTCTGATGGTGGTGGCGCTGTGGTGTGGGGGCGGCGCTGCGGTGTGGGCCCTGCTGGTCGATGGGAAAGTCATGGTGGTTCCTGAGGAAAGAGCGTCGTCCAGTCATCCGCTGTGCATGCCATCTCTCAAGCTTCCGGTGTCCGTGATGAGACTAAAGGAGGGAGAGTCCGAAGATGCAATGCTGGGGTGGTTGATAGCCCTACTAGGACCAGAAGATCACTCGAAGAGCCATGGAGAATCTGGGTGCTCATGTGAAATTCCTTCTTCCGATATAATTCGACTCTCGGGTGCAAATTCATTATTGAAAGTCCAGACGGAAGCTTGGTGGCTGCTTGGTTGCGATTCGCGCTGCCGCCCAGTAGACTCCTTGAACGAAGAAGTTGGGAATGATTCTTCCGTGGCAATGTAATCCGACGGTTTGTCGCTTATGGGTACGCTCCATGGTAGATCAAGTTCGGATAAGTTGTCTGCTGTCGATGGGGCGAGATGGGAGGTCAACGCCCGATATTCGTGCATCATTCTCTCCTGTGCCGAATTTACAATATCGGACAATCTACTTTCAAAGTCTTGTGCCAGCGATGGGTTGCTTGCCCTTGTAATGTCAAGCTCCTCGCGTACAAGCCGGGGTAGAGCTTGTCTGCTAAAATCGTCGAATCGTTGAAGCTCCTCGCGTACAAGCTGGGGGAGAGCTTGTCTGCCAGACTCGTCGAATCGTTGAAGCTCCTCATAATTCGACGACAAAGGCAGAAGGGCACCTGAGTTGACATCTTTCTTCATCAGTCTTTCGAGACTCATCGTCTACGTATTGTTCAAAGGCGGTGGGCTTACAAGGACTTGGGATGTCAATATCTCCGGGAAAGAGGATTTTGTAAACATCTATCCATTTTTTCTCTTCAGAATCCAAATTCAAATCATGTCTTCTTTTCTTTGATTTCAACAACAGCTCTTGTTCGTGATTGAAGCCCGGGAGTTCTGGATGATTATCGGTTGGCATGCATGGTCGAACCTGTCTAAAGTGCGCCTCCAGCTGTCGAGTAGAGTTAAACCGTACCCCGCACCGAGGACAACAAAGAGGCTGCTTATGAGACCTATACAAATGCTCTCTGATAAGACAAGATTAGAAATCGGCTCCCCAATCGACGATGGCGGATTGACGTACTTGAGACGGTTTGTGCTTGAAAACCCAGGATAGATGCATGATGCGGTGGTCGGGCCTTCCTGAATTCTTCGCATTTGATTTCGTTTGAAAAAGGGGCATGCAAGTCTTTGTCGTTGTTGATGAGCATTTGAGGATTGCTGTCTTTTCGAGGCTTGTTCCGAGTCGGGCGAGCTCTCCTGGATACGGCGTTTATGCTTCGCGAGGGATCCAGAGGGATCTGTTGAGCTTGAAGGACGGGAAGAGGTCGCTGAGTGCCTCCTTACTCCTTGGTTCGTCGATGCCATACTTTGGTTCGTCGATGGAAGTATAGAGAGGGGCCGGTTGATAACGTTGTTAGTAAAGCGACTGGATGTTGCTAGCGCTTCGTCCCGTCCAGAAACTATTGAACTCTGCTGTTCACAATCTGGAAGAAAGTCAGTGCATATCTTGATAATCAGTATGCTAAAAGCTCACAAGGATCCGGAATCTTGGGCTCGTGGCTCGGAAAAAGCACTACAAACATGTGTCTCCACTTCTCTTCTTCCGCCATACCACGTTTGGAGGCCGACTTCATAGCAGATTCTTGCTCAGGTGAAAGGATATCGTCTGCGTTTGTACGTAAAGAGCCTGCCTCACGACACTGATCGCTGGACCGAATGTGTTCATCGAAGTCCGATTGATTCTCGAACTGATGCTCACATAGTGAACATGTTACTGTTGGGCTGTGCCGCCTGAACAGGTGTTCCCTGACGCAGATTAGCAAGTGGAGCCGTCCGGATTCTGCTGATAATACCAACTTTACATAGCTCACTTTGGTGAATCCAGGATAGACACAGGCTGTCGATCTCGGTGGGCGTTGGGGATATCTTTTGTGAAAAGGGCACGAAAACCTCTTCTCTGTCGCTTGAATATGTTGCCCACGTACTTTGGTGTTGTTACGATGCCGTTGTCCACCAACAACCTGGCCTTCCCCATTCACTTCTGTGATGGGGTGGCTGCCACCAGTCGTGGCTGCGGACGAGCCAATCGCCTCCATCTCCCTACGTAGAACTGAGGATCGTCTTTCGGTACCGTCCTCATCAACGTCTTTTCTTATAGCATCTTGGCGTGTGAGCCGTTCCATGTGAAGGATACTGGCACAGAGCGCAACAATGCACTGACGAACGGGTACCTGATCTCGGGGAACGCCTGAGCTGAACGATTGCCGAGACAGAAATGCCGGTGTCTTTTGGCCACGCGACCAAAAAAAAAAAAAAAAAGGGAAGGCTGATCTTCTGATTCGTGAAACCTGGTAGCCGTCCAAGTGGTGAGAGCCCAGGATGAGAGGGTGAGCGGACTTTTGTGGTGTCGGTCACACTACAACCTCTGGAGAAGCCGGGTCAAGGCAGGCTTCACACTGCCGAGGCAAAATGTGCGCGTGGCCGAGCGTCGTGTTGGGTCTGGCTAAGCATTACAGCTCGCAGGCGGACATGGTATGTACGTCGATCAGGGGCTGGAGCGAGAGTCGCGGGGTTGCTTTCCGCAATAGAGCGCGATGTTGCGTTGTTGTGTAGTTCCGTAGGTGTGAGAGTTCGCCCGACCTGAGAAGCAACGAGTCGGCCAAGATAGCGTACGTAAGCTGCAAAATCACGTGACACTACTTGACTCAACTATGCGGCAACATTGTAATTTTCTTACGGCACGGACTGAGAATGATTGCAAAAATCAGGGAAGGGTCCCTCATGAGGGTGTGGAGGTTGAATCAAGATCGCTGGCCTGCGCGCCCGATATACCAGATCTCCGGGTAGGCCTGTAGTGGAAAAAGTCGCGAAAACTGCCTGCATTTACTCCATACCAAACAGTACATATACTCAAGGAGATTGCGCTATAATGAAATATAAAAGCTACGGAAGATTTATGCAGAATAACTCCTACATGTTCGTCTTCATCCATTCTACCCAACCGGCACCGTCCAGAAGTGAGCAATCCTCCAGCATGATTGTGGCGCTGGAAAGCACGGGCTTCAAGGCCTCCAGTGCCTGAAATGCGATCAAATAGGGGGTATGGGAGTCTATACGACAAAGCATTCGTATCACTGGTTGGGGCACCGTATAATTGGAGCTAATGGAGACTCACGAGGATGAGGCATGTCGGAATCCGCGATGCCGGGCCAGATCACCTTGCAATAGACCATCCATTTGTCCATAGCTTTCCATCCGGGCATCTGATGGGTGCTGAGAATCTTAAAGGCGTCGTGGTTTTGTTCAAACTTGGCCCGATGCACCTCAATAAGATGTTTCCTGGCCTGTGAGCTTTTGCACGTGATGCTCCGGAACCCGAGTTGGCTTACCTCACATCGGAAATTGTCTTTAATTTTCGCCAGGAGCAGTCTTCAGACGCCGGTGTAGCTTTCGGGTTTCGAATATGGATAGGGCATCCGAAGAAGGTGATGGGTCGACAGTGGGAGGATGCCCGCTGGGCGGATGCAGTCATGTCTGGGTCCATGTGGACAGAACGATCGCAGTTGCGATTCTCACAGCGGGAAGCAGTCGGCTATAACGAGTCTGCGCAGAATCGCAGCTGCGAGCGAAAGCCAAAGGCTGATCTGCCAACCTCAGGGCTGCAAACTCCCGGATTCAAAGTTCGCATCACACTGCAGATGCAGCTCATCACACCAATCACGGCAACGAACCAACCCATCACGCGGTGAACCCACCAATCAATCACCGGAAGCTGCCTTGTTTCGAGAACAGATGCTTGGCTCAAGCTGAATGACGTCGCATCGCAGGAAGAGGGAGCATGTTGTTGCCGTATCTCTACCCATTTCATAGCCTGTACTGCGGCCACGCCCCCAGACGCCTTGTCCCGACAATCTCCACAGATGAACAATCGCCGATGCGATTCTCGCGGCTGCGCACGGCTGCTACGCCAGGTCGCAATCGTGGCGCCGATGAGTGGATGCGTCCGCTTCCGATCCAGCCATTGACCTGACTGGCCGACGACGGCCCCGTATCTCCGCATACGCACTCCAGAGTTGGTCACTCTTTTGCTACGACAGACGCGGCACCTTTCAGTTGCTATAGCACAGCGTTGAAGCCACTGCATCCGAGAGGAGAGACTTGATTGGAATAAAATAAGGGGAGATATCAACGAAGGAAATTTCTGCGGTGAACGTGCCAAGCGCCTTAACGTATGCATTCTTCTACTTCGTATTCCTTATAGTAAATTCATGGTGTAGTTAGCCACGTAGATTTTATTTTTAGATCTCGAGCTAGCAAAGAAATAGTTGGTTATAATAGTCTTACCTTCACTCTTGGATGCTCTCTAGAAAGCGTACCACCAATGCACATATAGGGCCAAACATGCATTTCCCGTGTCCGCCGTCCACATGGTTTCAACGAGGGGCGTGAGACTTCGAACGAATCTCTCGAAAATACACAGACGGAATAATGTCGAATGAGAACCGTAATGCATGCCCACAGGAAAGTCAAGCTTTACCGCCTGCATCGAGGTTGCGAAAAAATCCCGAGCAACAATAGCCGGTGCTTCTACTCTACTCGGAGGATTGGTTACGTCATCAGCGATGTTCTCGGTCTGCCCGGAGTTGACGAGCATTTGGCATCGTACGAGAATCGCCTACGCCGAAGGGAATGGGCGGAGCTTCGCCTTTGCTTGTGTGAGCCAAGTCGACGTGCATTCTTTGGTGTCACAGCCAAGCATGCTCGAAGCTTCACTCTTTGCACCCCTTGCTGGAGTCCAGGGATTTTGCTGATAGATGTTAATGATTGCGGGGTCGCTAGTGTGCCTCCTGCGTGGAGAAGAAGCCTCATGACGGCGGCGGGATCCTAAAGAATGGCTGTGTTGCCCAAGGCGTGCGGCTGGATTTGATTCTTCTGGCGGGAAAAGGAGTGCCGCATCCCTCCGCAGATCGGTGACCGTGAAGTTAATGTCCTGGCCCATGGTTTCTGTGGTTCTTTGACTCGGCATCAGCGAGAGCCATTTGTAGAATTGAAAGCGCGTTGACAATGATGGAAATCCGGGTTCGAGCAAGGGTGTGCTGAGCCGGATGGTGCTGCTGTGTTTGAGTTGCTAAATCAAAAGGTGATGCAATGTCAACTGATGCTATTAGACTATTAAGCCCGCTGTTGTTGATTTAAATGAATGTGGGCAAGAAGTGCAGAGGTAGCCCAAGGCAAGAATGGCGGGGATGGAACGCAGTAGATCATGGCATGAAACAGCTCAAAGGAGCGACATTTATACAAGAACCAATGAGAACTCCAGAAATTGTTTAGGGAATCTCAGTGCTGGTGCATGTATACAATCTGGTGGCGGAGGCTGAAGCGCACAACTCTTTATCAGTGCCCCAGGATTCAGTGGCTGTGGATGCGTGACGCAAGCTGCATGTGTGGCGGCTAATAAAGCTGTGCTGCCTAGCGAGTTCCCGGTCAATGATAGTGTGGTGCAACGAAGGGCGGCTTATCAGCAGCCAGCGCTCAGCCCCAGCGGCAGCCACAGCGCCCCGCTTGGTGGGGGCCACGACTGCACCTGCACCTGAAGAATCTTTAGTACTGCCTAGCTGTGGGCCTACATGCGGCGATTGCCCTGTTTCGCGTGCTGTCGCTTTAACTAACCCGGCCACCCGTCGCAAATCAGCCTTGTCCTTGCATCTCAGGTGTTGCGACAGCGACAGCGACAGCAATTTCTTCTGCCTCATTCGCTTTTCCTACCCGCACTAGTTTTTCCGTTCGAATCCTCACAACTGCCGCGGAATCGATCGACGCTTGCCATGTGAACCGTCCTCACCGACCGACAAATGTCCGCACGCCGCTCTTCCATCCAGTCGATCCAGACTTCTCCGAGATGGCTGTTTCACCGACTGGACCCTCGTCACAAAAAGGAGAAATTCCTGGCCCTGTGCAAAGACATCCGCGGGGCGCTCGAAGACTCCATGTGCCCTCCTGGTGACTTTGATCGGCGATTCGTCTCGGCGGATGCGCTGAACACAGTATGGCTGTCCCGTGATGAGGGAAGACCTGCCAACCGGCTGGATTCATTCCACCAGCAGCTCACGAAGATAGAGCGGGACCCAGGCATCAATGAGAAATACCTGAGGCTGCTCTCGATTCTCCTCTGGATCTTCTACCCTTACGAAGGATGGCGCGAGTTTGCAAGGGCATTCCCCGAACTGAGCATCAGCGATCGGCGAGGCTGGCAGGACGAACAACTCCCTTTTCCCGACGCAAAGCCACTGCACTCTCTGTTCGAGAGCCAGATCGATTTCGACGCTCACGCCCAAAACTTCCTGAGGAGCCAGTATCTGTTCTCGCCGGCACGCATCTCCGAGCTGAGGCTCTCGGACTGCGACGCGGAGATAACATCTTTACCCGAAGGCACGCGCTTGCCCTTTGCGGACGCGGAAAAAACGCTTCATCACGGAACACACAGAGTAACGAGACGCAAAGTGGCCAGAGGAGGGATTGAGACCTTGAGCGGAGATCCCTTGGACGTGGTTGCGGTGAAGACATTCTCGGCGGACCAGAGAGGGCAGTTCGTCAACGAGTTACGGAACCTGAAGCAACTGAAGAAGGCGTCTTCGATCCATCCGAACATCCAGTCGTGCTTTTCTGCCATCAAGATCGGTTCGACGGGCCACCTCATCTTCGAAGCTGCAGAGTGCAATCTCTCCCAAATCCTGCACTGGCAGGAGGCTTTCTCTGCAACTTTCTTCGCCGACATCAGACGGGACCTCAAGCCGGGCTTCCTGCTCTGGGAGGCCAAAGACCTTAGCGATGCTCTCCACTGGCTGCACAGGGGCTTTGGTACCAAAAACTCACCAGACAGATTCAAGTGCTATCATCTCGACCTTAAACCGGACAACATACTAGTCTTCCCATCGTCGTATGCCGATCTGCCGGATGATATATGGACGTGGAAGATAGCCGACTTCGGTGGATCAGTAATCAAGCACATGGGCAACATATCGAACAGCGAGTCTGGGACGGCTGCCAGCGGACTTCGTCTACGGACCGGCATCTACCAAGCACCAGAGATTGAATCCGCACAGTATGATCCTGGGACTGCTGCTGACATCTGGTCATTTGGTTGCATTCTGTTGGAGATATTGGCGTTCGCCCATGGAGGACCCGGTGGCGTGAAGGGGCTTGAAAGAGTTCGCAACAGCAACAACAAACCCCACTTTTACGACTCTACATTTACGCTAAGAGAGGATGTCCGTGCTTGGGTTGATGGTCTGGACATCGTTGATGCGGGACTGCAGGGATTTCGGGATCTGATCTACGAGCTCCTCGAACGAGACCCAGAAGACCGCCCCAATGCTCAAGATCTGCAACATCCACTGGACATCGCCTGGGATCGGGTCAGAATGGGGGCAAACGACCTCATTTTCCCAACCCCCTCCGAAGCTTCGACCTCAGAGCAGGCGACCGATATCGAAATGCCGACCAACGATCCCCCCTTGATTCGCATGATTGATGGTTCGCAACCAGTTTGCCATCAAATCAAGAAGGAGCTTCGAAAGACACCGTCAAAATGTCGAATATCTACCAACGGCAGCCATGCTATCGTGCAGATGAGATCGGAGCGCAACTGTTCTGCCTTTTCAATCACCCCAGGATGGAATGACCACTCTACGCAAGAGCCCCGCAATCTATTGACGGAAGAAGAAACGCACAAGTACGACGTCGAGAAAGTTGCTGTGGAAGACACTTTCTGTGCTGCATTGATTCGTACTGTGGGAGGCGAAGACTTCCAGGTTGGACACGTGTCTATTTTCACGGGTTCCGCTGACCGAGACTCGCAGTTATTACTCTGTGGCCAGGACAGGCGAACTTTTCACAACGCAAGCCCGGGGACTGATTTGTCAATATCCGCGGATGGGGATTGCATTGTCCATGGAGAGAGCAGTCTACAAATCGTCTTGAACGGGTCAAATCGTGCCAGAGAACTGCCTCTTCCCGGAGCCTTGAAAAGGGCCTGCTTCAGCCGCAATGGAAAGTGGATTTACGCCTGGTCGCGAACGCGTCATAATGCAACGGACCACTATCAAGTATTCCAAGTTGTATCCGATGACCAAAAGCCTTTTTTACAGATACAGTGCCCATTTGTAAGCCTACCCGTGCAAGTAAACTTCGTCTACAGGCTGACGCAAGAAATATAGGTGCCGTCTCCTGCCGCTCACTCACGGGACCTTATAATCGCATTGAGCGACCTATGTGACGAAAACAGCGCCCGACCACTATTTCTCACCATTGACAAACATGGGAATGCGAATGTACTGATCAGCGACGGACATGCCTTTTACGTCCACTCGATCCAGGACGATTTCAGTGGTTACACTGGGGGAGCAGCCACCGAGGATGGGCGGTCAATCCTACTAATTCATCAAAGCCAAGCAAAAAGGACGCCTTATCTACACCTTGTGGACCTCCATCCCGAGAAGATTCGGACCACGGATAGGAACGAACCATTGGAGCTCCGGTACAACCCGCTGCAAGCATCCTACTTGAGGGACTTCGTCGCCAATACTGGATTCTCCATCTCTTCGGAAGAATCAGAGGTCTATGCTTACTTTGCTGTTAAAAGGAAGAATGACATAACGTTGAAAAGAGTTCTTGTAGGATACCATGAACAAGAAGTCTAATGGCATCCTTCGTCCCCCCCGTTCAAACATCCGGAGGCTGCCTTCTCCTCGACGCACGTTTCATTCTCTGTATCCGTGCCGCATGCCACCACGCCAAGCCCGTCACCGCCGTCAACGGGATGGTCACCAGAAGGTATATCCAGGCATCCTTGGACATATTCATGCGGTTCGACTCCTCGTCGAAATCGAAGAAGTTCATGCCAAAAAGCGACTGCAGACGCCACACCACATCAGCAACAAGACCACTCGGGTTCGGTCGACTCATCCCGCACTTACCGCCACAAAGCTGGCCGGCAGGTATATCAGCGTCGCCAGCGTCACGATCCGCGCAATCGTGCTGTCGTCGACGCTATCCCTCGCGAGCGCATACACGCCCTTGCTGATCTCCGTACTGACCGCCTGGTTGTCCGCGGCAAACTTCTGCACCCGCGCCGCAGCGTTCTGGTTCTTCACATTCAGCGCATCCGTAACCTATTTCCCACAAGTCAGCACAGCACCGCCCTCACCCTCCCCCATCGCCCCTCCCCGCCCTCCACTCACACGGACCCACTCACCAGCCTCAAAATCCCCTGAATCCGCATCTCCAACGCCCTCGCCGCCGTCTGGTAGCCCTCCAGCCTGACCGCGACGGCGGCCAGCGCGTTGGCCGTGGCGTCGTGCTCCGCGCGCGCGTACGAAGCTTGCTGCAGCATGCAGCGGTCCAGCTGCTGCAGCTTCCGCACCAGCCGCTCCGTCTGCCGCAGCGTGACCGGGACGGTTTGCACGCGCTCTTCCAGCCCGCGCAGCGACCGCATCGATTGGAAGCTCAGCGCCTCGGAGAGCGCGCCGGCGCCGCCACCGTTGCCGCCGCCGCCACCGCCGTTGCCGTTGCCGTCGTCGTGCGAGATGTCGGCTGTCCAGACGAGTTTTTTCTGCGAGGGGGCGAGCGTCAGCGTTGTGTGTGCGCGCGGCGCGGCGCGGTGTCAGTGGGAGGAGGGCAGGACAGATGGACGTACGAGGTCCGAATACTGCTTCCCGATGTCGTTCAGGAAGTCGCGCCAGTTGTCGATGTAGGCGGCCAGGATGGCGATGTGCAGGCGCAGCGGGTTGGCGTTGAGCGCGCGCCATTCGGCGGGGCGCTCGGCGGCGCGGGCCAGCCGTTTGCTCAGCGCCGAGTCTTCTTTCGGGTGGAAGAGCAGCCATGTGCATCGCGTCGCGCCGCCTTCGCGCGTCGTCGTCTCGAACCGGTTGAAGACTTCGGTCCGGCGGATGGTCCAGGGGAAGGCGCGGGAGCGGTTGTTGGGCTCCGCGTATTTGAACTGGTATGAGAGTTCTGTGGGGGGTTGTTAGGATTGGGCGTGGCGCGAGACGAGAGAGGGGGTTGGTTTAAATACCAAAGGAGAGAGACGGCTCGGTTGTCGTCTGCAGGAACACGTTGCCGTAGCTTTCTTCTGAAATGCATGTTTCAGTGTGTACTGCGAATAGGACATCTAGGAAATGCAGAGGTAATGAGTTTGCGTCCAAGAGCTCCCATAGCAGAGGAGCTGTGATCAAGAACGGCCGGAGCGAGTCTTTCTGGAAGAAACAGCTGTTGTGGTGTCAGCTTATGTCAAGAGGGACGGGTGGGCTGCAAACAATATCCTGCAGTCGGATCCACTGGAAATGGCTTGACGTGCGTTTTGCTCGTCTTCGATAATATGTTGAGTCGGTAGCTCGGCATCCGGACTTGATGCAAAGACTCGAAAGTTCACTGTTTTCTTCGCGGATATTGACCGGATGTGTTTGATGAGGCGGTCTTGGTAGTGGAACCGGTCGAGTCCCAGTGCGGATTCGTCGGGTAGGTTGAGCGGATATTCGCTGAAGGGCAACAGCTTGATCTCCTCGGCCATTTGGTCTGCGACGCCGACCGGTTGAACACAAGTCCCACGAGCTTGATTCGGAACAAGGGTACGGGCCAAGATTTGTATCAGATTAATATTCGCCTTCCGCAGTACAGCCTCTCGTCTCTCATGTTCCGCAGCTGCAATCGCGTGCCACGGCTTATCTTGTGGTTCCAGCCCCCAGTCGCTCAGCCCCCATGTATATGTATGCCCCGCCATCCCCGATACGCAGTGCGACAGACCCCGCTTTCTGCCTTGCCGCTCGAGTGAGCCTACTCGTCTACTCCTCTTATGATCCTGCCACCGTCAGCTGGAGCCAACGGCTGATCCGACGCTTGGCTTACTGGATTTCATCCTGGTGGACGGCATGGGTAAGCGAGAACAAAATTCCAGGCAGAAGCGTGGCGCACCTTGTTGAGAGCCCTGGGGGCCAAGTAGGACCAGTATACGTAGTTCGCCTCGTCGGTTTTCTGTGCCACTGTCAGCGCGGCGCTGCGCCTGAGGGAATGCAATCCAGACCTTAATGTCATAGCTTCTGTTTGCTCCAAACTGCATCCTGAGGAAGCTTTCCAGCGCTTTTTCCTCTATGTACCCGGACTCGTGCTCTTCGATGGTATAGCGCTGCATGCCCGGCAACGCTGGGGCTCCTCTAGCCATAGGAGGGCAGGTTTGATCGTGTCGAGCGCCTTACTTGGACCGAATGCAAGGCTAATCTTCTCTGGGTAGGTTTTAGCCTCAAACGATATGGATATATGCTTAACAAAGGGGATGGAAAAGCGTTGGTAAACGTGCCGAAGCGGCTCTGGGGATGTGAAATGTGATGAGATGCGCCCGGGCAGGCGGATAGGCAGCACTGTGAGGCTTGTGTGACCCGCTTCCCGTCCCCTCTTTGCCTGCGGGCGCAGCCTGCTGCCTTCCCGGCTGCACCTGCCCTGACACATCCTTGAAGAACGATCGGGGGCTGAAAACCAAACGCAAGGGGCCTGCGGGCGCAGCCCGGCCTATGCACAGCCGTACATTATGAGCGCAGTAGGCCGGTGTCCCCTACTCAGCGGTCCATCTGACTTGCCGACTCGAAATCATGCCGGCCTTCGAAGCCAGACGGAGGTCTCCGCGTGCCACGCCTCTGCAGTAGGTACCTTCGCAAGGCTCTCAACATGTCAACCTCGCGCTAATTCTTCGTTGCCGCAGCCGCGAGCTTGGAAGATGGCAGATTTTTGTGAGGCGGCTATGCAAGGTTTGGAGTGGTGCCAGCTGACAATCTGCAGATGATCGCGATCAGCACCATCATTGGCATCGTCGCCACGAGAGCAGGCGAGATCCTGGCATTCGGCGGCCCCGCAACGGTGCTCCTGTCGTTTACCATCGTCGGCGTCGTAGCCATCGCTGTGATGGAAGGGATCAGTGAAATGGTCGTCACCTGGCCCATCTCGAATCCGCTCGTCGAGTTCGTCCGTCACTTTGTGGACCGTGACTTCGCAGTTGTAGTGTGTGTTGCCTACTGGTATACGTGGGCCATTACCTTTGCTGCTCTCATCTCCACTGCCGGCGGGATTGTGAAGTATTGGAACGACAGCAAGGCTGCAGAGACTCTCGTGTATGCCTTGTGCCCGCTTTTGGTCTTTTTCATCAACTTCAACACAGTCAGGGCAAGTGATGACCTATTTCGATACATTCTCACATGCTAATCTGTTCCTAGCTCTTTGGTTACATGGAGCTTTTTGGAGGAGTGTTGAAGCTGCTTATAGTGTTCATGGTGTTTGTTATCATGCTGTGTTTGCACGGCGGCGTGAGTTGGGCAGAAAAGCCAGTCTGTTACGACGATTGTAAGACATTTCCTCACGCAAAGCTACTTCTCTAACAAGCCTTGAATCTACAGACATCAACGATGGTTTTCAACACCGCCCCGAGGTGGCAAGCAGTAACGGGATCGCTATTTTGTACGTCATCTCAGCCCTCCTTTTGTCTCTTAGCCTAATGAGCGAAACATACAGAATCGGCGTTAATCTTGCGGTTTATCCATTCCTGGGGATCGAATCAGTAACCATGACGGCGTTCGAGGCCAAAGACACAAGGGAGCTCAAACCCCCTGCCAAAAACATCAGTTTCATTGTACTGTCAATCTACCTGTTGAGCATCGTCAGCATGCTGCTGAATGTTGAATGGATAGATCCCCTCCTGGCAATATACTACGATCAATGGAGTGTTGGCAACAGCATTTCAACATACTGCACGGACACCGCAACCCGCCGTCTCACGGCACGGGCAGACACAGACACGAGCAGCGACAAAAACAGCGCCACACACCTCCTGCCGGTGATCGCGACGGACCGATTCAACATCGCGCACCTGGGGGGCGTGATAAACGCGTGCCTGCTGTACTCGGCCTTCAGCGCGGCCAACTCGGCGCTCTTCGTGGCGTCGCGCACGCTGTACGGACTCGGCTCCAGCATCCAGCGCGACGAGAAGTCGGCGCTGCTGCGGTGGCTGGCGGCGTTCGGCGACGTCGACAACAACGGCGTCCCGCAGCGCGCCATCATCGGCTCCATGTTCTTCGCCTGGCTGCCCTTCCTCTCGCTCGCCAGCAACGCCGCCGGCGCGGGCGAGAGCATCCAGGAGATCCTGCAGAGCATCGGCACCACCAGCTGCATCCTCGTGTGGGCGTCGCAGGCGCTGGCGTTCCTGCGCTACCACTGGTGGCTGCGCGCCCATCACACCGAGCTCCGCGGCCAGTACAGGAAGTTTGACCGGTGGAGGCGCCAGGATCGCCTGAGTTGGCTGGAGTTCATGCAGCCGTGGCTCGCGTGGTTCGCGTTCGTGGCGAGCCTGACGATCCTGTTTGTTTTCGCGAGCGCCGGCCTCTGGTCGTCGGGGGGGAGAGCGAGGGATAAGCTGGCGGTGAAGGCGCTGGATCAGTACCTCGGACCCGGACTGTTGCTCTTGATGTTCATCGGCCTCAAGATTGTAAAGCGGCGAAAGTGGGTTCGTTTGGGAGACTGGGATGAGCTGCGGGAGACGCTCAACGATCTTAACGAGTCGGTGATGCCGAGCAGTACATCTCCGGGAGATTTTCAGACCAACGGTTCCCCCGGATATAGCGGCGCGGAACCATCCGAAAGGGTAAATGGTGTGGTAAGAGGAGTATGAGAGTGTCATCTGTTTGACGTGGGTTGATGACCATGCATGCCTGGCTGTCCCGACGTTTGTAATCGTTATCCTTTCTCGACGTTATCTATCTTAGTACCTGAGCTACAAAGTGGATTGCGATGATAATTCTTGCAGATCGAACAAGCCGCATATCGATCGAGCATTCATCATGTGTGCGTCATCCGACATTCGGGTTCTGGGTGTATGAGAATACGCCGTGTTACAGCTCAGATCTATGCCTTGCACATTTTTGGTCAAATTTAATGCGTCTGTCCCCAAGGCTGAGTCGATGGCTGCAGCTTGAATTAAAGTTTGGGGTTACACTAATGGATTGACGCCATCCCTGTCTTCACCATGGCGGTATGTACTTAGCTTGCCCCGCCAGCACGGTCGACCGCTCGGGAAGGGCGATCACTCCGGACTATGATGACCCGGCGCCAATTGGAACAACTAGACTTATGTCAGATTTTCTTAAGTGGTTAGATGCTTCCCTGAACTACTCCGTCGTCGCCTCACGCCACTGTCTTCGTCGTTGCCAGCCCTACGATTGTGATATTCAACGCCTCAATTTTGCGAGATACTCAAATAATGCTTCGAGTCACACCCGCATTAGCAGATCCCGTTAGTTGCAAGGCTTTTTCGTGATTAAGGGAGATTCTGTGCAGTGAATGGTGGCAACCAATCAGAATCTCCGCACGCCGCAGTAACCCGGCGAGCTCTGAGAAGCTGCTGCACGAGCTCCCAGTAGTGATTTGGAAACCCCAAACAGACTCTATTCTCCCTGGCTGCACTCGCGACACGTATATTGCGGTTTGTCATATGATTGAAGTTATGAGCCGCATTATGGATACAAGTGGTCCCTATCCTTGCAACGCTTACTCCCATGACGCAACACAATTTCGGGCCCCAATTCTGGTTAGCGACCCACGATAACGCATAGAGGACTGCTGACGACGCTGGATCAGCACATACCCGCTTCGCTTTCCATTGGTGGGTTGGACACTGGCAAATGGCCAAACGGGTGCGATGGAAAACTTGGTTTCACATCCAGGGTGCCAGAAGCTGACTTTAGTAATGCTTGGTCGTGCCATTCTTGCAAATTTAAGTAAAGAGTGTAAGCACTTGGACAGACGCTACGGACGGTACGGTGGGGTGATGGTGATTGGTCTCTGCATTTGCTCCGAGCTGATATCATCTCAATGCTTCTGTCCGTCTTGTTCCCGGTCTTCTCACGTCTAGCCTACGTTGTGTAACATTTGCCCTTCGTCAATCTCCGTTAGCCCCATCAGAAAAGAACCTATAAGACTCGACAAGCTTTCGGGCTTGAACCACGGTGAAGGAGACCGTAAGCACTAAGGCAGGACAATGCGGGGCCTATCCCGGGATTCGAGTTGATCATTGCTCCATGTGTAACGTCAGCATTACAGAACGCGTAGCATCATATCGCATTTCGGTACTGATAGCCATCAGTAACCTCCACTCGCCGGCCAGTGAACCCAAATTCGATGTAGACGGGAAAATTGACGGGGCACGCAGTCATCTGCAGACGTGTTTCCGTCAGCTTGTCAGAAGACAGCATCATCTTGCAGTCATTTTTCGATTTGGTTGCATCTGGCTAAAGCGGGGCCGGTGTGATTAAGCAGTTCCAGCTAGAGGACTGATGCCGTCTCTAAATATTACAAAAGCATGCCCAGCCCGATTTCCCACCTCATCTTTGTTGCAGCCAAGAAGACAATCTTTCGATCGTCCTCTTTCGTATGCAACACCCTCCCCGGAAAACATTTCTTCATTAATTTAGATCCTAGACTTGAATCATCCTTAGCTGCCTGTGTCAACTCCACCATGGCTCGCGACAGCGAAACAGTTGAACCGGTCATCCCCTACGGCCGGCGGCTGATAGCTACTACCATTGACGAATTTGCTCGAGCCTCCCCCGATCGCACGTATGCTTCCATACCAAAATCCGACACCGACCTCACGCTTGGCTTTCGCGACATTACTTACGCCGAATTGGCCGCGGCCATTGATCGCACCGCGTACTGGCTTGACGAGCATCTCCCTCCATCATCGCGATCGGCTTCCTCCAGCGTCGCATCCCTTCCTTCGGCAGACTCGAAGAACAGCAAAGAGGATGGATCCACCGAGGAAAACGATGCTCGTCAGACCTTCACCTACTTCGGTCCCCGCGACCTGCGCTACATTCTCTTCCTCGTCGCAGCCATGAAGACTGACCGTCGCATGCTGAACACCAGCCCCATGGGTTCTCTCGAAGCACAAGCATACCTCGCCAATGCATCCGGCTGCCGCGTTTTCTTGTACGCCGAAGATCTGGGCGGCATTGTGCCGGAGTATGTCAGAGAAATCCCACAGCAAGTCGAGGGTAGCACAACCATGACAGTCCCTTCATTCGAAGACCTGTTCTTCGGCAAAGGCGACAGCTCCCAGCAACACTACCCATACGAGAAGTCATGGGACGAAGCGCGCCGCGACGAGGTCGCCATCTACCACACATCCGGCAGCTCCGGCTTCCCAAAGCTCGTGCCGTACACAAACGAGATGCTGGCACGGGTCGACACCTGGAACCTACTAGAAGACGTCGACGGCATGACCACGAGCAAAGAGTTCTACGCCAACAAGCGAATCTGGGCATCCATCCCAATCTTCCACGTACGTCCCCCGCACCGTCCCCCCACAGCCACCCACCCACCCACTAACAACCCCTCCCCCGCCCACAGCTCGCCGGCGCCCTCATCAGCCTCCCCTGCGCCCTCTTCTTCTCCACCACCCCCGTCTTCACTTCCCCCACCGCCCTCCCCACCGCCGCCCTCTTCGCCCACCTGCACGCCGCCCACACCCAGCACTCTTCCGCCCTTGACGGCATCTTCGTGCCCCCCGCCCTCCTCGAAGACATCGTCCGGCGCTCCCCCTCCCCCCCACCATCCCTCACCGCCCTCCCCACCATCATCTTCGGCGGCGCCCCCCTCGCGCCCGCCGCCGGCGCCGCCCTGGCTCCGCACGGCTCGCTGCGCACCTGCATCGGCAGCACCGAGGGGTCCTACTGGCCGACATTGCAGCCGCCTGCGCAGCACTGGGACCACATCGCCCTCCACCCCGCCGTCGGGGCGTCGTTCGAGGAGCGCGCGGACGGGCTGTATGAGCTGGTGATACCGAGGTCGGCGGGGAGTGAGAAATACACGAATTTCTTCTGCGCGGCGGAGAGGATGGGCGGGGGTGGGGGAGGGGGAGGGGAGGGGCAGGTGTGGCGGACGAAGGATTTGTTTAGTCGGTGTGCGGATGATGCCGGGTTGTGGAAGTATAGGGGTAGGACGGATGATCTTGTCGTGTTGACGGGGGAGGTCAAGATGTATGCGGGGGAGGTGGAGGAGAGGGTGCGGTGTCATCCGCTCGTCAGGCATGCGCTGGTCGGCGGGTATGGAAGGAAGGTGCCGTTTTTGCTGTTGGAGGTTGCGGGGGATCGGCTGGGGCCCGGGGTGGTGGAAGAGGTGTGGCCGGCGGTGGAGGAGGCGAATCGGGATATCCTGCCCAAGTGTAAGTTGAGGAGGGAGTTGACGTTTGTGGCGGGGGACGAGAAGCCGTTTGTGCGGTTGGGGAAGGGGTCGGTGGATCGGAGGGGCACGTTGGCGAGGTATGAGAAGGAGATTGAGGAGATGTATGAGCGGTGGGAGGAGTGATGCCATGTTGTAGGTTGTTAGCGGTAGGCATATCGGTAGTACTTGATGTTTAACTGCTCAATTCGGTAACTTGAACATGAAATCCGTGTTATCAGATCTTACCATACTCTCGATATCCCTATCTATCAACGTGTGGGCTATTTCATGGTCAACTCGCTTGGCATATACGGCCCTCGATGCGCAAATATCTCATGATACATTGAGTAGTACGACTAATTGTGTGATGAATGCGTTGCCCATTACTGTCTTGTTCTTCGTACTCCGTAGAGTTATTAAGTACTAGTGGTTCACAACGAGTGCAGTAGTCCCGCTACAAAACCGTCCCGATGTCAGTGACACAAGCCGTATCCTGCAACCCCTCATACTCGGGACCGCCAGTGGTGCACTCGGGAATGAGCTCGATCTCAGTGCAGTTCCGCCAATCCTGGTTGTAGATGTCATCGGTACCGAACTTGGCGACATCCGTCCAATACACGACGGCCCACTCGCGATACACCTCCTTGCACGCGACAAACGTGGCATCGAACCCGGGCTTCTCCAAGTACGGCACGCCGTCGCCCGCGGCAACATCCATGACCGTCTCGGGGACGCCGGCGCCCAGCGAACGCGTCGCGATCATCTGGTCGCTGCTCAGGGCGTAGCCGCCCGGGACGTACCAGCCGAACGGCGTCACCTCGCCCGAGTTGTTGGGCGCGTCGGTGCGCACGTAGCTGGCGTTGCCGGTCGACTGCGTGTAGAAGATGTCGCCGCCCCGGCTGGGGCTGAACGTCTCGTTGTAGAGCACGCCCCACATGTCGTCCGGCGGGATGCGCGTCGTGATGCCCAGCCGCTGCACTTCGATCGCCCACCCGTCGATGTCGGGCGTCTTGTCGTTCTTGGGACCGGTGACTTTGGCGCGTAGGCGGTAGTATTGCGAGGATGAGGACTCGGCGAGGGTGGTGGCGGGGAGCGCGGCCAGGAGGCCCAGGCTCAGGGTAACGATTGTGGAAAGGCCCATGGCGGTGGTTGGAATTGAGCGAAAGTGTTGGAGTTTTGTTGTTGTTTTGGTGGGTGCTTTGATGGGGAGATGGCCGCTTTTATGGACGAGATGGGAGAGGGTGGAGTTTAGGGAATATCGCCAAGAAGTCGCATTTGTGGAACTATACGAGGTGGTTGGCCTGTAGTAGTCTGACAGGATTGCATTTCGCCGAGGAATCGTGAGACACATTGCTTGAGGTCCGAGAACCTTCATCGGACCCGACGCCAGGAGCTTGAATGGAACGCATCGTACCAGGCCCAATTTCTATATCCTCGGGAAGCCTCTTTCATTTCATGGCTGCTCGCGAAATGATTGCGTGAGCTTTGTTTTACCGCGCTTGACTGCATGCCAATATGTCAAATGGAACAAAAAACGCGGGCAAGTCGCCGATCTTGCTCCGGAGAAGACGGAATCCTGCAGGATGCACGTCTTGCTAAATTTAGCCATCTCGGTTTTACACACCGGCTTTCAGGAACATCTGACGTCAGCGCTTTTTCTGTTAAGGCCTATGTGGTCCGCTCTTGGTCTTTCATTGTCTCCATCAGATCCATCATATCTTGGTACGACTCTGTGAATGTCCTGACTGGCTTGATGCGCGAAGCTTGAAAATAAGCTTCGTACGTGATCGACAGGGACCACACGACAGGAATGTGTGACTTCTGCCCCTGGAAATCTTCTCCGGACGGCCCGAAGCGAAACCAGTCCACTGTTGTGCAACCAAGATTAGGTATCGTCACTGTCAATAATTGCCTCAAAAAAACCCCCATATAAGAACTCCTATGTCAATTTGCGTAGATGCACTAAAAGGGCAATACAGATTCTGTTCATCATTTAACGCAGGTCGAATGGAGTGGCTATTGTCGGGTAGCGTGCCCATCATAACATTTAGCAATGATGATTTGAACCAATCATATCGAACTTAAGCCTCTTGATTATCACGGTGTAAGCTTATGGTGGCCTAGTCAAGTTTGCACTGCCTGCGGCAGGACACCTCACTCTCCGCTACGCCACCACCCGACGCTTGGACAGTAAGCAGCAACATTGCCCGTGATCCAAACGACGACGGTGAATGATGTACCGTAGGTCCCGCTCTAAACATACGGGGGATATAGCCATCTTCCTCATGTCGGAATTTATCGATGGGTGTAACGCTACTCATCATCTCTGCAAACTATGCCATTTTCGGTCTTTGTCGTAAGCACTACGGCCAGCCTCTTTACCTGAGCCGGGCTGAGCCACACTCGGTCTCGCGTTCCGCAATCTATTATCTCACCGAGATACTTACTCTGTTTATGCGGGCGTGGAACAGGGAATGATGCTTTTAATATCGGAGGGAGATGAACTGATGATGCTTGCCCCGGCCCTCATCCATGTGATTTATGACGATGTGAAGACCCTTGCCATTAGTGGCGCCGCTTCGTAATTCCAACCTAGTGAGCAAGATTCCTAAAAGGTTGCAGTTTAAGTTTAGCACCAGGTATTGCTCTGATAGATGTATCAGCAGTCCAGCAAGGAAATGTCTATCAAGCCGTTTCAAAAGAGGCAACCTTCTGGAAACATTAGGCAAGCATCAATAAGTTATGTAAAAGGCCATGCGATAACTTGGGTACAAATAATCCTACGCCTCCCAGTATTGCCTTCAACACTCTCTAAGGGGCGCGGCATGATTCCTATCACATGGAGAGGTTATTGCCCTCACTCCCCGCCTTAGCTTGCTCTGAAAAAATTGCGCAACAAAAAATTGGACGGTAAAATGTGACATCATCAAGTCCTGGAGCAAGCTTGCTTCAAGCCGCTACCAGGGATTGGACTGGGCGAACTCTTTCATGAAATTCTACACGCAGTACTGCGAGACGTGAGAAGGTAGTGATAGTCACATGTTCTATGGGGATATCCACGACTTCCCAATTGGACAGTCCCTACAACCTGTGACTCAGCTTTCCCTTCAACGCATCCGACGAACAAATCACCGTCCGAGCTCGCCAACCATATCGATAACAGCAACGATGGGCAGCTGCTATATAACTCCCACCTCACTTCTTCACTCTCCTCTTCTCTTCAACCTCATTCCTGGCAGAGCCTCTCCACCCGCGCTCCGTCGCCTCCAAGCCCCACCCCAAACCAGTCCAGCGTTCAGCCATGCGACCCACCATGGACTATCGCCGCGGCGAATCCAACGCATGCGACCCATTTGTGGAAATATGCGGTCCACGCTGCTTCTTGTTCTGGACGCTCGTCTGCTCCTACCTCGCCATGGCCGTCTGCATTCCCTGGCTGCTGTTCTGGATGTGTCTGCGCGGCATCGTCTGGGTTCTGACCTGCGGCCACTACGGCTTCAACGACATGGCGAAGAAAAAGAAGAAGGTGCGGCGTTTCGCGTCGCATGCTTTTCAGAGGTCCGGCTGCACTGATCTTGCGTGCAGGGAAACGCGCAGGAGGAGCGGCGCGCCGCCATCGAGTCCATCGCGCAGCTCGCCGAATTCATCGACAAGCGCAACAACTCTAGTGGTGGTGGTGCCAGCAACCGCCGCAACGATGTCGATCTCGAGGCTCAAGACAACATTCAGCCTGCTGCGAGGAGCAAGACGTACGTCACGTACCACGAGGCCCTGGCTGAAGTTCAGCAGAACAAGCCACACGCTGACGGCGATGCTATCGAGCTCGAGACAATGCGCACCGACGGACAGGGAAACGCCAAGGACAATCTGACGTCGGAGGAAAGGGAGGCGGCTTGGGAAGAGGCGAGGCGCTTGAAGGCAAAAGAGGCCCAGGAGGCTGAGGAGAAGGCGGCCAAGGAGGCCGAGGAGGAGGCTCGGAACAGAGAGAATCCTTGGGTCTGGCCGGAAGGAAGTAAGGCTGCAGTGGAGGAGCGCTACTACTAGCGGTTCTCTGGTTGCGCTTTAGAAACGAGTCACGTTTCTTGACGGGGAATGTTGGACGGATTGGAAAACGTTGGACGAATGTTCAACCAAATAGCGTCATTGAGTAGGTCAGATGAGCTACACGGCCTATCGCCCGGCCACTGGTAGCAAGTAACTTCAGAGACTCCACTCTTCTGGTCAAAGCGGTGTCGTGTTGGTAGCAAATTATACCTTCCGATGTTGACGTGTCAAATGACTTCATGCGAAGACGAGAGAAGCATTAAGCAATATGCATATTTCGTTCCCTTCTGGTATTTTCTGGATATCATCATCCGTCACGTTTCAAATCTGTCTGCATCGTTCTCTTCAACGGTGGTGAAGCAAACCATACTACTAAACAAGTGCCCATACAGCTCAGTGTCCATGTAATGTCAAGCGCCCTCTCTCACTCCAGCAGCCGACGACTGCAAAAAGCTGACCCACGTTTGCCTGTCGTCACTTGTCGTTGCGGCCATGGAATGCTTAACCTCCCCTGCCTTTACAGAAAACACGAACAGCTCTGAGCCCCGCGGGACATTATCCCTGATTGAGGCCTTCGTCTTCCCATCCAAAGCAGCTTCGAAGGAACATTCAAGTTGTTGCACCGGCATCGGCTACCCATCTGATTAGCACACAAACACACGTCTTCCCCGTTCCGACACTTACCGCTTCCAGAACCCACAGCTTCTCGCCGTACTTGTACTTTCCAAACCACATCTCCCGCGGCCTCTCCACCCTTCCCCAGAAGAAGTAGTTATCAAGCAACACGCAATGCACCTGATTCCACACCCCCTTCCCCTTCGTCCGACAAGCCAGCGACCCCTGCCACACCAACCGCCTCTCCCTCCCAAACAAATCCAACACATCCACATTCCGCGAATCCAGCGTCTGAATCCTCCGATGCATCTCCCGCAACACCTCCGCATCAGCCGCCTCCCGCATCACCGTCTCGCACGCCTCCTTAATCCTCCGCATCATCCTCGCATAGTCGCCCACCTGCGTCGACCCCTCCCCATCCTCGCCCTCCCCCTCCTCCCCCATCTCCCCGCGCTCCAACCCCTCCACCGCCCCCAAAACCTCGCAATACCCCTCCAACCGCCCCACCGCACACCCCAACACCCCCTCCAACCCGCCCTCCACCCCCACCCCAACCATCCCCCCCACCCACGCCCTAAACCCCTCTCCAGCCTCCTCCCCCGTCGCCCGCACCGCGGCGACTGCATGCGGCACCCGCCGCGCCACCGCCATGACCGTCGCGCCTGCCCGCCGCCACCACTGCCGGAAGACCGGCAGGATGAGGTCCGTCCTGACGACGCTGCGCAATTGCACGGCGAGCGGCTGCAGCAGGTGCCGCGTGTGCAGGGACGCGAGGAGGGAGAGGGGGCCGAGCAGGGCGTCGAGGTGCGGGAGGAGGGAAGGCCAGGAGGCGTGTAGAGTCGGCGAGTGGGTGAGGGCTGTGACGAGGCTGTGGAGGGTGGTGATGTGCCGGAGTTCGCTGAGGAGGAGGGTTTGCCAGTGTTGGTGGATGAGGAGTTCGCGGGGGGATGGTGGGGGGGCGGGGGGAGGGGTGGTGGGGGTTGGGTCGGCGGGTGGTGATGGTAGTGGTGAGGCGGCGGCGGTTTCGAGGGTGGCGGGGTCGTCGGACTTGACTGTGCGAGGGGCTGGAGGTGGTGTGGTTGCGTCTGCGGAGGGGCGGGGTGTGGTTGCGGTCGTGTCTTCTGTGTGGTCGGGCCCATGCGGTGACGGTTCGGGGTTGTTGTCAGCGGTGTCATCGGCTGTGGACGAAGATGCCACGGGCGGAGGAGAAGCAGTAGGTCTCCGGGGTGGCAATGGCGGTGCGTCTTCATCTTCCTCACTTTCCTTGGTCTTCTGCTCCCGCGGCGGCAGCGGAGGGGCGTCTTCGTTATCCTCCAAGTTGACGTCCGCATTCGACGCTGCTTTTTGAGGCGTGTTTGATGCCGCCTCCGCTGCCACTACTCCTTCTTGCAACCCAGCCGGCTCGCCGTTTCCTTGGCCCGTTCCTTCCACGACTCCATCCACCTCTGCCACCGCCTGCGCCCCACTCGGACCAAGCTCCCCATTCTCCCCCGGGTCTTCAACACCAGCCGCTCCCCCATCCCCCCGACTAACAACATCCCTCATGGCCGCAGCCTTAGCCACCGCAGCCCGATACGCCTCCGACTCCATCACCGCCTCCACAAACCCCACCTCGCCCTCCGCACCCGCGACCAAATCCACCCCCTCCACCCCCGGCCACGCCGCCCTCAACGCCTTCTCCCCTTGCACCAACTGCTCCCCACCCACCACCTCCCCCATCCACCACCCCGGCGCCTCCACCTCCTCCCCATCCAACCCCGGCACAACCAACAACGCCCTCACCCACCCCGCCAACACCGCCCTCACCCCGCCCAACTGCCGCAGCAGCTCCGCCATCGCGTCGTCCCGCCACTTCGGCAACTGCGTCTGCGCCGGTTTCGACGCCGAAATCCGCTTGATGCGCCACTTCCTCGCCTCGGGAGCAGGAGCAGCAACACTCGCACTCGCGCCGCCAGACGGCGTCTCCGCCTCCAGCCGCCGCACCTCGGCATCGAGGCACGCGAACGCGAACGCGCACGCCCTCAGCGCCGCGTCCAGGTGGTCGCGTTCACCGTCACCGCCATCGCCGCCGCCGCCGCCGCAGCCGTCGCGGAGGAGGAGGGCGTGCAGTTGCTGGAGGGAGGCGGCGATGGCGGTGGTCTGGGCGGCGAGGGTGGTGAGGGCAGCAGCAGTAACGGTGGCGGCGGCGGTGGTTGAGGATTTCTCGGCGAGGAACGCGTCGATGGCGGTGGTGAGGCGGAGGCTGTGCGCGGCGAGGGTGCGGGCCTGGTGTGGCGCGTTATTATTTTTTTTTCTTTCGTGCGCACACGCTGGGTTGTGGCTGGGCGGGGCTGGGCGGGGCGGGGGCAATGCGCGGCAACTTACCGCGCGTGGGGGGAGGGCGGGCTGCGCATCCATGGTGGCTTCGTGTTGGGGTTGATGGCCGGGTTCTGTTGCTTGGTTCCTTTTCGCGGGGTTTTCCTTGTGGTTGTTGCCCGGGGGAGGTCGGCGCGTTCGAAAGAATAGGAGATTTGTTGCATGGTGCCGCTTTGTTATTGGCGCGAAGGATTCGGTTAGCTTGGGGGCGGAAATGGTCGATGTCGGCGTCACCTAAGTGTTTGTTCCTACCAGTGAGCATTTGCAGAGTGTTTTGCAAATGGAGTTACTCTTTTTCATCGTACACGACCATGCATATGATACGGCCATTCCAGCTTTCAAATCAATTCATCGTGTCGTGTCATTGACATCGGTATTAACAGTCAAATAACTGAACATAGACTCCTCGGAACGTCTTTAAATCAATCCTGACCATGTTTTTGAAATAAGGATATTGGTTTTCAGTAATTGTGTCATTCCTGGTCGTTTTGTTGAGTTTGAAGGTGCTGACACAATAATTAATAACCCATCGTTCTGTTTCGTGCAGATGACGATCCTTTCGGGTAAAACATGCTTTCTATCTCATCAACAGAAACAAATGCAATGTGGTAAAGCTCTACTACTCTTGAGACGCCGATATGTCTTCAAGTCTATACCCGGTTGGGCAAGAGTGGCGCGGTGTTGATGGAAAGGGAGCAATGTCCGATGAAGCCCCGGATGATCATCATTCCAGCTCTCGAGTCTACTGTACAATCAACCGCCCCAAGAAGTAGGCTGAAAGTTCCATGGAGGGGACAAGGTCTATTATGCCCGTGGTTTGAAGACTTGGCAAGCAAACTTTCTGTTCATCTGCCAAGGCTTCAACGATGGAACCGCTCCAGGCTGCACTTCGCTTCCACTCTTATCAGCATCAACAGGAAGCACCTTAGTCATGACCAGCCCGTGAAGCGGCCGAGTAGAGATCCGATTCGGCTTCGACTCGGTCACTGTCCAAACAAGAAGGTAGCAAAGTGTTCAGGAACGGAGACTCGTGTCATGCTCCTGTCGAATTGGCGATGAGATGACGGAAGGCTTGATGGAAAAAGAAGGTCTCTTGGCCGCAAAGTAGCATCGCTTGGGCCAAACCTTGTTTGGTATGGTGATAGGGGACGACATTGGCGCATATACGATGCCGCTGAGGGGCGGATCCCGTGTCGGAAGCGCCCGACGGACCGCATCATCCACTCCATGAAATGTGTTTGCGGCCCGGACGGGACAGAACCGGCTTTACGGCCGGATTTGACGGCTATCCAGCATCTCTTCCGATGGCCAGACAGTACTATGCCAAGATGCCAAGACGCGTTGCGATTCCTTGGCCACGCCAGCGGTGATTCTCCCCGACACGGTTCCGCGTCAACTTGGAATCCAAGTCACATGTAGGCTCATGATCCAATTGCACTGAAAGCACACAGTCTGCTACTTTACTGCAGTGTCGCTTGAAGTGGGAATGAGACGGAGAGAAGAAAGAGTGGCGGGCGGAACTCCAGGGCGTGCCAAGCACCCCCAGACAAAAGCTTCGTATCCGGATCTGTTAGTACGAGTTATTCTCCGCCCCATGCGCCCCGTCCTTGGCATTCCCCGTGGGCTTTTCTTGACGCCAATACGAACGGACCGTTTCATTCTCTTTCTCTCCTGCCTAATAAAGCTGTGCATTCCCCTTAGCTCCTGGGCTCGCCACCCGTCTGCTTTCTGCTATCGACACCTCACACCAGCTTTGCTCGCTAATGGCCTTTGCAAGGTTGTGTGCTCGTACTTCGGCCAAAATTCTACCAAGAAAATCATTTCGGGGCCAAGTCCACCTATGAGGCTTTCCATAGACGATTAAGCAGGCTTATATCGACCAGAATGTAGATTGGTTTTTGAGGGTCTCTACAGCCACTTATGCTTGGCATACTAACCCAGTGCACAACCACGCCTTGGCTTGATAACCCGCACAGACTTGTTTCTACCAACTAGCGCTAGAGGTACCTCCATCAAGGGCCCTTGTATGGAGGAACGGCAATGCCGTTTATGGACTGATTTCCGTAGTTTCCCACTTCGGCGGCTATCTTCCTGCCCACCACAGTCAAACCGAACATGTCTCCATCCACTGTCATTACTTCCTTCTGCTTTGCGTAAGGTCGTGCTGTGAAGATAGAAAGCCTGATCACGACATAGATGTTAGATATCGAGTGCGGTTGACTATAAAGCAAGCCCAATTCCTACGATTGAGTTCGACAGCAGCACCTCAGCAGTTCAGCACCAGTCTCATTTGAAGCTCGTCCTCATCCCGATCTTTCTGCACCATGAAGTTCTTCGCCGGCTCTCTCCTGGCTTTGGCCACCATCGTCAGCGGCACTGCCGTCGACCTCAACAAGCGCGACTCTCCCCTGGATGTCAAGCTCGAGATGGTCGGCAACTCCGAGGTCAAGGCCACCCTCACCAACAACGGTGCCTCCGCCCTCAAGCTCTTCAAGGTCGGCAGCATCCTCGACAAGACCGCCGTCGAGAAGACCGAGGTCAACTCGGCCGGTACGTACCCCACCAGTGACAGCACTCCCCCCACTCCCAAGCACCCTTCGCCCTAACCGCCCACAGAGTCCCGCATCGCCTTCGACGGCATCCGCCTGCGCATGGCCACCTCCAACCTCAGTGAGGACGCCTTCCAGAGCCTCGCCGCGGGCGAGAGCGTCGCCGTGCAGTTCGACCTCGCCGAGGCGCACGACCTCTCCGCCGGCGGCGCCATCGACATCCTCTCGTCGGGCGCCATCTCGTTCGCGGCCGACGGCACGACGTCCATCGCAGGCGCAGTGCCCTACACCAGCAACAAGATCAGCACGACCGTCGACGGCGCCGCCGCCGCCGAGGCGCGCGCGCGCTTCGTCAAGCGCACCGCCGTCAACGCCGACTGCACGGGCTCGCGGCGCACGGCGACGGTCAACGCGGTCGCCAACAGCCGCAGCCTGGCGCTAGCCGCGCAGGCCGCCGCGGCGTCGGGGTCGGCGAGCAAGTTCCAAGAGTACTTCAAGACGACGTCGTCGTCGACGCGCAGCCAGGTCGCCGCCGTCTTCGGGCGGGTGGCGAGCGAGAGCGCGAGCACGACGAGCGGCGCGTCCGACTACTACTGCACCGACGTGTACGGCAACGGCTGCCAGAGCGGCGTGCTGGCGTACACGCTGCCCTCCAGCAGCTACATGGTCAACTGCCCCCTGTACTTCTCCGCCCTCTCGGCCACCAGCCGCACCTGCCACGACCAGGACCAGCAGACGACGACCCTGCATGAGATGACGCACCTGAGCGAGATTGCTGGCACCACGGATCAGAATGGCGCGTATGGCTATGAGGCTGTGCAGGCGTTGACCGCGGCGCAGAACTTGAAGCATGCGGATACGTATACGCTTTATGCTCAAGGTATGTTTTGTGTGGTCTTCTCTTCTCGTTTGGTATTGGTGCTGATGATGTTCAGCTATCTACGCTGGCTGCTAAGCGTATCGCCATGTGCTGCTCATGGTATCGAGACTTTTCCAGGGATTGTTGAAAGCTTCGGGTGTTTTTCCGACACGCGAGACTGTGGGAGGTGGCGGCTGGTAGAAAAATATGGTATAAAATGTGAATGGATTGGTGTAACAGAAATCTGCTACTTGATCGTGATTGTTTTTTTTTATGGGAGAGAAGAAGCTACGCCAAACCATTTGCTCCACACACACCACATCAACCGGGGTAGTAAACAGTCGCCAACTATCTCCGGCTTTGGACGCCCCAGAATCTCAGATGAGTTGACTGAGCTCTTTCCTTCATACAGTCGAATTTGCACAAGTTCCGTCTTTGAGTAAATTTCCCGAAGAAGTTGAACAATTCCATCACCGTCGGAAAACCTGCAACTCCCAACCTGAAATGCAATGCCTATGCCCGGCCAGCGACCTGTGCAATCAGCTCCTTGTTCAGAAAAGCGTAAAACGTAACATGCAGACGATGCTGGATCGTCTTATCAATTAACTGGTCAGTGATGGTCCAGAAGAAGTGTACGGAGATCCCATTTCGATGTAAACCTCTCATTACGACGACTAGCCACATGTTGCAAAGCATAAAGCAGCCGCTGCGCTAAATTACAGTGCGCGTAATTGTCCCTTATATTGCAACACAAGACTCACGGAAGTATAGCTGATTGAGCTGAAATGCACGAAATAAGATCGACGCCCGCTTTGGAATAACACAAACGAGATGAACTCTATGACCGCAATGCCCAACATGTTTCCTGTACGAGTACTACATCGAATGCCACATTCATCTGAGCTTGCTCTTATCGAGAGAAGAAAGTGCCCCTCCGCGTAGTCGCTGATCTGCTGATGGATACAGATCTGTTCGTCTGTCTTGCATGGAGGGACTGTTCAGCCACACTCCCTACTTCGCTGTTGTGGCTGCTTTGCTGATCCCGCTCCATTTGCCTTTGTGCGGTTTGGATGTCAGATACGTGCCTGTACAAGCGATCGAGAGCTGGGGATAGAACATTAGCAACTCTGCCACTTTGCGCAAGTCCCCAGCTTACCGTCGGTCATCTCGAACTTGAGCTTGTACGAGGATGTCTCATCACCGAGCGGTTGGCTTTCCCACGCAGACAGGAGTTTGCCCAGGTTGGCAGCTGTCAAGGTCCGGTGAAACTTCATTTCAACCTCGAATTTTTTCCAGACATTCTCATCCATCGCTGCACTAGCTGGTTAGTCTTCTTTTCAGAGCTCAATTACATTAAGGGGGAAAGAAGGGGTAGAATGAAGGGAGAATGAAGACGTTCTTCTTTGCGGGTGCCTTACGTTCTTTAAGCAACCATTTAAGATGGTCTTCTTAAGGTTTCTAGAATAGTAATACTAGTATTACTTCTAGTTTAAATGTTTCTATAGTTTCGCTAATGTTAAATAATAGGAGTTTCGCTTAATATATTTTATAGAGGCGTTATATTAGTAACTTCTTTATATTAGAATTTAAATAAATAAGAATATATTTATACATCTATTAGAGATAAGATATAAGAAGTAATAGAGAGCTATTTTAAAGATTACTTATATACTCTACTTTTTACTAACTAAGCTATCTACTACTATAAATACTTATATTTTAATATATTTTCTTTACGTCTTATCTAATAGAGAAGTACGTAATACTAGCTATAGTATTAAGTAGTAAAATAGAAGATATATAAAATAATTAAGAGTTAAACTTATAAATAGTAAAAAGAAAGAAAAGATAGTATTAAAGTCTTCTATAAGAAGTAATAATAGTATTAAAGACTTCTATAAGAGTAGAAATTAAATCTACTTTTTAATTACTATAATAATAGGCTTCTTCTACTAAGCTTCGGAGTTACTTAGTAGATGGATTAAACCGAAGGGTTTATCTTAAAGAGATAGAAGAGAGATAATAATAATTAGATAAGAAGATATTACGCGATTATACGATATATAGTAAGCCGGTTATCTCTAAATTAATAGGGTTTAAATTAAAACTTTAAGTTAACTACGAAGGGTTAAGAAGCTAGCTAAGAGAGTATATCTATATACTATAGAAAAGCTAGTTATAATCTAGTATTTAGTAGTTTAACCTACTAAGAGTTTAAACTACTAAACTTATAAGTTTAAAAGTTTAGAGCGCTAAGTCTTTAAACTCTTAAACTTATAGATAAGTAGATCGTATATAACGTTAGCGCTTCGAATAGCTTCTAGAATTTTAACTTTTAGCTTCTATCGCTACTAAGCGGTCGTAATTACTATCTTACTTACGTTCGTATCTTCGCGCCTACTTTCTACTTTCTAGATCTTATATTTCTTACGAGACTATAGTTCGACTAGACTATTAAGTCTCTACGATACTATTTTTCGTATGATTTTTTTATTATATATAGTCTTCTATTCTATTTAGGTTTCTTATAAGCGTTCTTTTCGTATAGGCTTTAGCTACTATCTAAGTCTAGTTTCGTAGATACTAAGTTTTCTTACATCTATTCTTCTCGTACGAAATTTCTATTTATATAGCTCTACCGCCCGTAAGGTTTATTAGCCCTTACGATGCTTTCTTTCGTACGGGCTTTTCGCTCTTAGAGTTATAAGACCCTTATATTCTAAGGTTTATAATAATTACTAGATATAGTAGTAGAACGTCTTACTATCTAGTAATAGTAGTATATACGTAGTTAGTATAAAATAAATACTACTATACTAGTAATTCTCGTAATTAGATAAAAGAGAAGTTATAAAGTTAACTAATAAAGTACTAGTAAGCGGGTCTATATAACTAGTTACTCGATTAAGAAGCTAGTATTAAGAAAGAAATAAGTAAATAAATATATATATAATTATTACGTAATTATAATTTATAATAATAAAAATAAAAGTATAAAACTAAATATAAAAGATAATATAATTTAAATATTAATACGCTTATTATTTCTTAAGAGAAATAAGCTCTAAGTAATAAATAAATATTTAATACTTTTACTTAGATAATATCTTTATTAATTCGTTCGCTACTATATTTATAGTAGGCGTTTATCTAAAGTAAACGTTATTAGTCTATACTTTCTAGCGAAGCTAGTAGTAGTAAATATTAATATAGCGAAGCTTAGTATTAAGTTTTATAGCGTTCTATTTTATTAGAAGAAGTATCTACTTATTATTATATTAAATATTAATATAATATCTAGAGTTAAAGAAGATATCTCTAAAGAATTATTTTTACTAATAGTATTACTTTATTATTTTAGAGAGGGCTAGTAGCTCTACTTTCGTAGAAGAGATAGTAATAATAGATTATTTAGACGCTTTCTAATTTATAGAAGTATTAAATAAAGTTATTATTAAGCTCTAATAGCTATGTCTAGTAGTAACGTCGCTAGCGTATAAGATATTACTACTAATTATAAATACTTTATAATCGTCGTCTTAATATTCTCTATAGTATAATAAGAGCTTACTAGTCTTATTAAGATAGATAAGAAGACGATCTACTAGCTATAAATATTATATAAAGAGATTAGTAAAATAGATAAATAGTATCGAATAAATATAAACGATATTAGCGCGCGTACTAATAGCTATAAATTAGACTAAATCTATTTAACTCTAGTATATATATATTTATTTAGAAGTCGCGTATTTATCTAGATTAGACTCTAGCTACTTCTACTCTACTAGAAGAGTCGTAGTATATTTTATAAGAGTAAGATTATATCGCGTAATAAGATTATTAATATATAACTTCTAAAAGAGCTATAGTAGTTTAAACTATTTATTATAAATAACGCGTAGAGTAAAAAACTATTAGATCTTATCTATTACTTATATCTTATAGCGCTTAAATAGATCTTCTTAGAATACGTTTACGAAGGCCTTATTAGTAGAGAAAGCTACTATAAAATAAGTAGATCTTAATCTTAAAGATAATAATCTAAAAAGTATATATATAATAATCTATCTAGATTAATTTATAAGAATCGATCTCTTAAGAAGAGATTTAGTTTTCTTACTATCTAAACTAGATTTAGTTCTAGTCTAAGATAAAAATCTAATTCGTTTTTATCTTAATTCGTATTATAATACTTATTACGTACGTAAAACGCGAGAATAACGTTATTTATAAAGAAGAATATAAATAAATAACTATTTATATAAAGATATAAGATATCTAGTACTATCTCTAGTCTATATATATATATATATATTTAGTTTAACGTCTCTCTAGAGTCTAAGACTATTAGAGATAAGATTTCTCTAGAGAGTTCGCTTCTAGCTATATATCTAAATATATATATATTAGAAGAAAGTCTAGAAGAGTACTAAAAATAATATACTTAAAAGTAAAAAATAATATTTAAAGTTAAGATAAAAACTTTAAAGAGAAAACCTATTAACTAAAGACTTAATAGTAGAAAATAAAGAGAAAAGTAAGAGAAAATATAAGTAAAAATAAGAAAATTTATAATAAAAGAAATAAGATTTAAAAATAAAGATCTTCTACTTATAGATAAAGATTAATAATATAAAGACTATTTTTTATAGTCTTATTTATTTTAAATTTAATAGAAAAGCTTAGATAAATTAAGCTTATAGATTAATTTATTTACTTCTCTTCTTACGTTAGCTAGTACGAAGTATTAACTACTTTTAAGTTATTATTAAAGATAGCTACGTTCTCTTTAATAGAGAAAAGTATCTTTAAAAAGATATATTTCTTTATAGAGAGATCGTAAATAGCTATTTTAAACTACGTCTTAGGCCGTTCTATTACTCTAAATAAAATAAGATTATCTTATAAAGAATAATTCTCTAGTAGAAAACTACTAGAGAACGAGATAATAATTATAAATACTAAGTTTCTCTTAAGAGAAATAGTACTCGCGACGAGAACGAATTCTTTCTTAATATTAAAGAAGCGAGCGTTAAAAACGTCTTAAAATTCTCTAGCGTTAAAGAGAGGCGAAAGAACGAGATTATATAGAACTAGTTATCTAATAGTAGAAATTCTAGGCTTAGCTATTAAAATAGCTTTAGTAATAGATTTACTAGAAGATCTAGTTATTTTTAAGATTAATAGTAAAAGATTTATTATTATAGCCGCGGCGTAGATTTAAGAGAATTTACTAGACGTTTAAAGCGTACTAGTAGATAAGTTTAAAATACTAGTAGACTAATAAGACTTTAAACTACTAGAGAAAAGATAATTCTTCTTAATATAATTATAAAAGACTTTTAAAAGATCTAAAAGCTATAATTCTTTAAGATAAAAGTTTAAGAGATCTATAATCTTTTAAATATAGTTTTAAGCTAGAAATATAGTACTTAAGACTATAGTTAGTTTCGTAGATAGCGTAATAGCGGTCGAAATTAAGAATTAAGAGGCGAATTTTAAAGTAATAGAAATTTTAGAATAGAGAGCTATCTCTAAAGTAGAAAGAGAGTTTTTACTTTTAGCGCTAGATATAAAAGATATAGGCCTCTTTTTAGTCTTAGATTATAGCTCTAAAGCTAATAAAGAGAGATTAACGGGCTCGTTTTTCGTTATAAAGTAAAATATTAGAGCTAATAAAGAAGAATTTATCTCTATTTTTATAAAAGTAGAGACGTAGAAGAGGATTTTTAAAGAAGTAATAAATAGAAATCTATTATCTAAGAGTATAGTTAAGGGTTTTAAAGTAGTTAAGATTAGATCGAAGAGTAAGAGTATAAGATATCTTTAAAAAGAGTTTAAAAATAATATTCTAAAGACGATAAACTAATATAAGTAAGTTATCTTTATAGAAGTAATTTTATATATAATCTTATATTTAATCTATCTTTATAAAGTCTTAAAGAAGTTACTAAAGAACGAAACGTTTTATAAATAGCTAAAGGCCTTTAAAAGATAAATTAAAGTTAGTTTTTTCTTTAATATAGAGTTATTTTTAGTTCTCGCTAATAAACGAGTAATATAAGAATTATATAAAATACGTAACTAAGTTAGACGAATTATTATAAAGATTTTAATATATAAACGCGTAAATTCTACGTAGTAGTTATAAAGAAAAGAAGAAGTAATTCTAATAAAAATAGTAAAGAGTTACTTAATACTAGCTAAATTAATATTAATATAACTTTATTTCTAAGCTCTTTCGTATATCTTCTTTTTATATATAAAGTTTCGAAGCGATTCGATTAAAGATAGTAGTATAAGATAGATATAAAGATTTAATATTTATTAGATCTAACTTCTTTCTCTTACTATATAATAGCGCGGCTAGCTACGTAGCTAAGAATTAAGATTCTAGCTATATAGACTATAAGAAATTAATTAATACTAGTCTTAGCGCGATTTTTAAAGATTAATTTTAATATTATTAATATCTTTTTACTATTTCTAGTCTAAAATTCTCTAGAGTCTAGTAGAAGTACTTCTACTATAAGATAAATAACTTCTTTAAACTATATAATATCTAATTAAGCTTAAAAATAAGATTTAAAGATAATCTTATTTCTTTAAAAGATTTAATAAAAATAGTATTAGATAGTAGTATATAAGAAAAAATATTAATAATATTATATTATCTTATTTTAAGATTAAACGTATAGATTATTATAATAAGTATTTTAAAGATTCTAAAGACTAGTATTATCGCGAAGATATTATAATATAAGAATTAAAGATTATCTTATACGTAGATACGTATCTTTATCTTTACTAAATATTTATACTTATTAAACTTATATTTAAAAATCTACTATAAAGATATAATCTTCTTATTAAGTCTTTATATTTTAATTATAAATATAGTATTTTATATTCTCTTATCTTTTAGCTCGTTTAATTCTTACTTAATCGCCTAATAAAGAAACGAAACGAGTAAATACTTATAAATATTATTATATTAGCGAGGTTCTAGTAGAAGATTATCGTAATAAATACGCGATAACTATTACTTTAAATAGTACTTTAGATAAAGCTCTTCTTCTATAAGACTTTCTAGCTAAAGATCTAATATTATTATATAGTAGTTAGTAATAAGAGCTACTAGTAAGTATCTTATATTATTTATTAATAAATTCTATTAGAGACTATAGCTACTATAATAAAGCTTTACGAAGCCTTCTACTTATATTAAAAGAAATATTATTTCTTTTAAATTTAGTTTAGTTTTAGTATAGACTACGTTAAATTTAATAGAATTAGATCTAGCGTTAATACTTAGTACTATATTCTTTTATTTTTAGATATTCTTATATTCTTTTAGTAGCTACGACGTAGCTACGCGAAGCTACTATAAAATATATCTAATTAGATCGATAGCTATTATAAATAAGAAGTAGTAGTTAACGTTATATTTAGCGCTATTATTTATTATTATAATATATATCTAGCGACGTCTTTTCGTTCTCTTATTTTTAATAACGTTCGCTTTATTAATATTTGCGTTTATAATATCTACGCGCGAAGCTCTATTATCGCGCGCGGCTTCTAGTATAGATTTAGTATTATATTAGATAGATAGTAAACGGCTCTAGCGATCTAGTAAGACTACGAGATATATATATATATATATATTTAGTTTAATATTTCTCTAGAGTCTAAGACTATTAGAGATAAGATCTCTCTAAAGAATTTACTTCTAGCTATATATTTAAATATATACGTATTAAGAGAAAAGTCTAGAAGAGTACTAGAAATAGTATACTTAAAAGTAAAGAATAGCGTTTAAAGTTAAAATAAAAACTTCGAAGAGAAAACCTATTAACTAAAGACTTAATAGTAGAAAATAAAGAGAAAAATAAAAGAAATATAAGTAAAGATAAAAAGATTTATAATAAAAGAGATAAGATTTAAAAATAAAGATCTTTTATTTATAGATAAAGATTAATAATATAAAGACTATTTTTTATAGTCTTATTTATCTTAAATTTAATAGAAAAGCTTAAATAAATTAAATTTATAAATTAATTTATCTACTTCTCTTCTTACGTTAGCTAGTATAAAGTATCGACTACTTTTAAGTTATTATTAAAGATAGCTACGTTCTCTCTAATAGAGAAAAGTATTTTTAAAGAGATATATTTCTTTATAAAGAGACTATAAGTAGCTATTTTAAACTATATCTTAAATCGTTTTATTATTCTAAACGAAATAAAATTATTCTATAAAGAATAATTCTCTAGTAGAAAACTACTAGAGTAGAAGATAATAGTTATAAGTATTAAGTTTCTCTTAAAAAAAATAGTACTTATAATAAAAATAAGTTCTTTCTTAATACTAAAGAAGCGAGTATTAAAAATATTTTAAAATTCTCTAGTATTAAAAAGAGACGAAAGAATAAGATTACGTAAAACTAGTTATCTAGTAGTAGAGACTTAAGACTTAGCTACTAGAATAGCTTTCGCGATAAGTTTACTAGAAGATCTAATTATTTTTAAGATCGATAGTAAAAGATTTATTATTATAGCCGCGGTATAGATTTAAAAGAATTTACTAGACGTTTAAAATATACTAGTAAATAAATTTAAAGTATTAGTAGACTAGCGAGACTTTAAACTATTAAAGAGAAGACGATTCTTTTTAATATAATTATAAAAGACTTTTAAAAGATCTAGAAGCCGTAATTCTTTAGAATAAAAATTTAAGAGATCTATAATCTTTTAAATATAGTCTTAGACTAGAAATATAATATTTAAAACCGTAGTTAGTTTCGTAAATAGCGCGATAGAGGTTAAAATTAAGAATTAAGAGGCGAGTTTTAAAGAGATAGAAATTCTAGAGTAGAGAGCTATCTTTAAGATAGAAAGAGAGTTCTTACTTCTAATACTAGACGTAAAAGATATAAGCCTCTTTCTAATCTTAAAATATAGCTTTAGAGTTAATAGAGAGAGATCTATCTTTATTTTTATAAAAGTAGAAATATAGAAAGAAGTTTTTAAAAAGATAATAGATAAAAATCTACTTTTTAAGAGCGGCGTTATAGATTTAAAAGAAATCGAAATAGATATTATATTCTTTATATAAAGAAATATAAAAAGATTAACTCTTTTTCTATAGTAATTAGTCTAGTAATTAAATATTTAATCTATATAGAGTAGATTATATACGATTTTATAGCGTATCTACTATTAAATAATATAGTAAAGACTACTAAAGATAGTATATACTACTAGATTATTTAGATTCTTTAGTTAACGAATTAAAGTTAGTTTTTTCTTTAGTATTTAGTTATTTTTAGCTCTTACTAATAAATAAGTAATACGAGAATTATATAAAGTACGCGGTTAAGTTAAGCTAGTTATTATAAAGATTTTAGTATACGAATATATAAATTCTACGTAGCGGTTATAAAGAAAAGAAGAAGTAATTTTAATAAAAATAATAAAGAGTTACTCGATACTAGCTAGACTAATATTAATATAACTTTATTTTTAAGCTCTTTTATATATCTTCTTTTCGTATATAAAGTTTCGAAGAAATTCGATTAGAAATAGTAATATAAGATAAATATAAAGATTTAATATCTACTAGATTTAACTTCTTTCTCTTACTATATAATAGCGCGGCTAGCTACGTAGCTAAGAATCGAGATTTTAGCTATATAAACTATAAGAAATCGATTAGTATTAGTCTTAGCGCGATTTTTAAAGGTTAATTTTAATAGAGAATTAAGACTACGAGGTTCTACTACTACTAGTATTATTATTAGATAAATAACTATAGTACTAAAGCGAAGTTCTTCTAGTAATTAGATTTAAAAGTTCTTATTAAAGATATTAACGTAAGTAGATTTTACTCTATATCTTTTTTCTTATTAAAAGACGTAAAGAGTTCTTCTTTAAATATTTAGTAAAGCGTATAAAAAGTAGAGGCCTAGTTAGTATTAAGATTCTTATTTATATAAGATTAGCGAATAGACTTCTTATTACTACTTATAAGATTCTTAAAGTCTAAATAAATATATAATATAATTTTATCTAGTTTCTCGTTAATATCTATAAGATATTAGAAGATATTAAAGTTATTTTAAAAGTATCTAATAAATTTATTAAAAGTAACGTCTCTTATATAAATAACCTTTAAATCTAATAGATACTAAATATAATAAATATTAGTAAAATTATAGTTTATAAGATAGTCTATAAGAGTATACTCTTATAGCTTATTACTATAAGAAATAAGCTTATTAAGCGCGTAGGCCTTATAGTTATAAATATATAGATAAGCGACGTTAGACTTCTTTATATAAACTAGTTTAAAAAAAGTAATCTAATTATATCGCTTTATAGAGATTTTATTTAAGATATACGTTATCGCTTTAAATACTTTAGACTAGAGCGAATTAGATAGATTTATTATAACGTAAAGTATACGCGCTTTTATAATAAATAAATACTCTAATCGTTCTATATAGTTATTTTAAGTAGACGTATATAATAAAATAATCTTCTAAATAATATTTTATTATTAAAGGTTCTTTCTAAATAGATTATTAAATATTCTCTTATTATTAGATTATAGAAAGACGATTCTTTAATTTAAGTAATTATAAATAAAAGATAGTATATTTAGTATAATATAATTATACTTATACTTATTTAGATAAGTCTCTATAAATATATAGTTAGTAGCTACGTACTCTAGATAGATAATCTACTAGTACTAGTTATATATAGAGTTTATCTAAATAAGATTTATTAATACTCTAAAGAATAGTTTAATCGACTTTTTCTCGTATCTAGAAAATCGCGTAATTAGCTAATAAGTCTTACTACGAGCGTAAATATTATAATATATTAATATTAAGTTTTTAATAAGTACTACTTCTTTAATTATATTTAATAAGATCTAAATAACGTTATTATTTATATAAATAAAGATATTATACTATTATAAAGAAAATAAATTACGAATAATAATACTAGTCGTAATTACTATTAATTATACTTTTATATATTTAATAAAGAATTAATCTTCTATATAAATAAAATTATATATAGAGCTATTACTCTTTTTATTATATAAATAGCGTTTATTTATATTAATATAAACGTTCTTCTCTTTTATCTTAGTAATAGAAAGAAGGTTCGCTATAAATATTAAAATATAGATAACGTCTTTAAAAGTAATAATCTTTAGCTTCTTATCTCTTTTTATATTAATAATAACGTTATTAAATAACTTAATTAGAAGTTTATTATTACTATAGATTATAAAGTTATCTAGACTAATATTTTTCTTCTTCGTATATTACTTCTTTATAAAGCGATTATATACGTAATATATAGATCTAGTATTAATAAGCTAGAAGCGTTTTAAAATAGTAGAATTCTTATATCTAGTAATAAATAAGATTAGAAGTTCTTTAATAGCGTTTACTATTATAGCAACGAATAAAGTAATAAACGTATAATTATTATTATTATACTACTTACTATTCTTTCTCTTATTCTTATTCTTATTCTTATAATTATTATTATACTTCTTATTATACTTATTAATAGTATCTTTAAGCGTCTTCTTTAATAAGAGATTCTCTCTTAACTACTTATTAATGCGCTTTTAAATCTTCTTATTAAGAGTCTAATTAGAAGGCTTATTTAATATCTTAAAGTTTAGATACTAATAGATTACTAGATTTCTATAGTTTCTATTATAAATATATAAGAGTAACTTCTTTTAGTATTAATTATAAAGTAACGTAGAGAAGATATTACGTCTTTTACTTTTTAGAATATCTTATAAAGCTATAGAATTAATAGTAAAGTAGTAACTATAAAAGTTATTTATAACGTCGTTAATTATTATCTTATTATTATTACGACGAATCTTCTTAAGAATTATAATACTATACGCTAGATTATATTTATTTATTTATTTATTTAGTTTAACGTCTCTCTAAAGTCTAGAACTATTAGAGACGAGGTCTCTTAAGAGGGCCTACTTTTATTTATATATCTAAATATATATATGCCGAAGGGGGTTCTAGAAGAATACTAGAAACGGTATACTTAAAAGCTTAAAGAAGAGTAGAGAGTATAGATAAGATAAAGAAAAAATAAATAAAATAAAGCGAGAGCTTAGAAACTAATAAAAATAGAGATAAAAAAAATAAAGTAAGTAAGTTCTCTTTTTAGAGAGGGCCTTTTTAACTAATTAGATTCGTTTAGCTTTCTTCTATCTAAGACTAATACTTATTTACTATTTATTATAACTAGTTAAAGTATTACTATTAGCGAACTAGCTATATAATTCTACTTCTAAATTTAGAAATCTAAAAAAGAGCTCTAAATAGAGGTTACTTAATCGAAAATTAAATTTCGGCTTTTTAGCCCCGTTAGCTTAATTACTAACTATACTAGATAGCCGTAGATACTAGTAGAAACGGCTACTTAAGCTTAAATATTCGCTATTTAGTCGTTTTTCTTCGATTCTCGCCCGTTTCTACTCTAAATCGAAAGCGGCGAGGGCGCCGAGAACGAGAAGAAGTAGAAGAAGAGAATAGAAGAAAGAAATAAGTATAAATAAGCGTCTAGTAATACGTATTTAGATCTTATTAGATAAGTCGTTTAATTACTATCGTCTAGTAGTAATCTTTATTTATTCTAAGAACTTAGCCGTTAGGCTAGTCTCTAGAGTTAAGAAAAAGAGATTTAAAAGATCGAGTCGATACTTCTTAAGCTCGTCTTTTAAGAGAATCTAAGGGCCTCTATAAAGAGAATAAGAGAGAAGTAGATAACGTAGTATCTATCTAGTCGTATAACTATATCTATACTAGTCGTTTTCGACGTAATTAAGACAATAGAGATAAGACTTAAAGTAGTCGTATTTAATCTTTAGTTAATAGAAGGCGAAGGTCGTTTCTCTAACTTTTATAGAAGATTTAAGCCGCTTCTCTATCTCTAAATCGAAGATACGTTTATAGAGCGAGTTTAACGTTAATTTAAGCTTTGTTTTCTACTTCTCGTAGGTCTTCTACTTAACTTTACTTCGATAGAAGCTTAGAGAAGTAGAGGCTCTACTTAAAGAGTACTTTATAGCTCTTTTCGTAAGTTAATCGACGTACTCGTTGCCTAGAACGTTCTCGTAGCCGGAATACTATTCTAGAGAGACGGTATTTTCTCTAGCCCTTAGCGTTTTAGCTAATCTAATAGCCTAAATTTACTATGTTTACTTAGGCGTATTAGTAGGCTTACTTAGTCTAAGAATCGCGGCCTAGTTATCTACGTAGATTCTTATATTTTTAGAGGCGTATTCGGCTCTAACGGCGAGTTTTAGAGCTATTACTAGCCTCTCTATCTCGCCGTTATATACTAGATTCTTAAAACTAAGATTCTTATAAATCTAGCGCGCTAGATTCTCTTTAGATTAGCTAAAGTTAAAGACTACTATCTCGACCTCTACGTTTCTACCCGTAGATAGAACGAAGGCGTTAGAATAGATAGCTATTCGATTAGAGAGTACTTTCTTAACTTCGAGCGCGTAGGTCTTAGCCTACTTCTCTTTATTTAAGGGGCTAATCGTAGTCGAATAGAATAGTTCGAGTAACTACGATAAAAAGTAGAAGAATTTAACTACTTCTAAAGACGTAGGTTACGTTTTTAAAAGAAGTTTAATCTTCTCTAACTACGTAGGTCTATCTAAAACCCGTCGATTTAGATTAATCTTCTCTAGTTCGATTTAAATAGAATAGAATTCTTCGAGTAAATTCGTTCTAAGAGTATATTTTCGTAACCGCTTATTTAAACAAATATTCGCTAGTAGAATTTTACTCTCTATTTCTAGAGAAATTATAGAAGTAGTCTTAAAAACTTCTAGAATCTTTTATAGAGTAAGATTCTAAAGAACTCTAAATTAGCGGGTAAACTACCTCTAATTTTTCTAGTAGATTTCGAAGCCGTAGTCTATAACTATAGTAACGTAAGCTAGATATAGCTAGCGAACCGCGTAAGAGAAAAGCCTTCTCTTAACGTTAGCTAGTCTAGAGAGGCGATAGAAGGCTAAACGAGTCTAACTAATTCTTTTAAACACGTACGTCTTAAAGATAAACCCGTAGTCGAAGTAAATTTCTAGCTATTTAATCTATTCTTACGCTAGATTATACTTTCTAAAAGAATATAAAAATATCTAAACGTCTTTTACTTCTTAAATATTAAGTAGATTAATCGCTTTAGTCTTTATAATAAAGAACTTCTAGCTTTCTATCTATTTAAAGATATCGCGGTTATAAGAAGACTTAAGAAGATTCTTAAAATTATTTAAAAGAATCTTTTATTATATTATATTATTAGATTTTATACGCGTTTAAAGCGCGCGTAGAAGTATATATAAATAAGAATTACTAAAACGTTCTAATAAAAGTAATAGATATCTTAATACTAAATTCTTAATAAGTAATAAAAGATTATTTATTTTCTTTTCTAGTTATTTATACTTCTTTCTAGTATACTTATACTTTTTATAATATTATTTTAGATTCTTCTCGTTCTTATCTTCTTATAGACGAGGCTATTTAGATATCTAGAGTTTTTTAAAACGACTCTCTTTAGATAGATTAATATATTAGAAGATTATCGTCTTCTTCGCTTATAAATAAATAATATACTATTAGCTATTTTAGTCTTCTCTCGTCTTAAGTACTATAACGAACTTAAACGATATACTACTAAATAATATAATAAATAGTACTAGACGATAATTAGTTCTACTAGAATTAGTAATATTATAATAAACTATCTCGTCGAGTTAAAGAATTAGTAGATTATAAATAAACTAGAGCGTACTAGTAGATAGTACGGCGCTACTATAGCGTATAGATAGTATTACGCTAGTTAGAAGCGGCTTTTTTAAATATATAGATCTATAAGTAGATACTTTAAGTACTATAGTTAATAAATTAGTATTATAAGAGATATTAAGATCTAAAATATAATAACTTTACTTTATAATTATATATCGTCTAAATATCTTTAGAACGATAATAATAGTATAAATAGTATCTTAAAAGAATATACTAGACGATAGAAAGTATCTACTACGCGATTAGACTTATAACTATTAGAATTTAAATAAATAAGAATATATTTATATATCTATTAAAGATAAGATATAAAAAGTAATAAAGAGCTATCTTAAAAGTTATTTATATATTTTACTTCTTACTAACTAAGCTATTTACTACTACGAACGCTTATATTTTAATACTTTATAGTTATACGCGTAAGAAATACTAGCTTCTAATTAAATATATCGTCTAATAATTCTTTTAGATCTATAATAGTAATATCGTTAGTACTATCTTTATAAAACGTAAGTATAGAATAATAGATATACCTCTTAAAAAACTTATAATATTTAAATTATTAAGCTTAAATTTTAAGATAAGGTTCGAGAGTATATAGATAATCTTATAAAACTACTCTTTCTATTTAGATTTATATAGAAGGCGCCGAATATTTAAGTAATAGTTAGACGATTTAAGGTTTTTTATAATAACTATAGCGGTTTATTACTTTTCTTCTATTTAAAGCGTAATATCGCGCTTATATAATACTATAAAGATATTAGTTATACTAAAACTATTAATAGTATATTTTTTATAAATTATACGCTCGCTACTAGATACTATCTAGAATAAGAGAGTATAGATATATAGATTTAAGTTATAGTAACGACTTTCGCTAGTTTTTATATTTACTTTAAAGGTTCTTTTTTTATCGCGGTAGTAAAGCTTATAGTTTAGTAGAATCTAAAAGATTCTCTTAATATCTACTTATAGTTAGTAATAGATCTATAAAGTTAATATAAATTAATATCTATTTAGCGAATAAATATAAGGCGTAGATAATTATTTAGTTACTAGAAATTAAAAATCTAGTACTAGAAGAAGCTATAGTTTTCTAGTAATTAATTTTTAGCTATTATTAAGTAAGTAATATTAAAGATAGAGATAATAATAAAGTATATCTATACTCTTAGTCTAATAAATATAATTATAGTCTAATTATTTAAGTTCGACTTTAATAGAATTATAGTCTTATAACTTAACCCTTAATTTATAAAGTAGTAGCTCTAATAACTATTAGTATAATTATATATCTATTATTAACGTAGAATAAGTAGATATTATAAATAAGCTAATTTTCTTTTACTCTTATCTAGTTTCTCTATCTTAAGAAACCTATACCTTCTTTACGGGACTTTTTTATTAGTTTCTAAGATATATGCCATAAATAATCGCCGAGCCTTAGAACCTGTTTTTCCCATAAACCACTTCTATTGCGGGAAAGGGTTTCGAAAGCTGATATTTCGGCGCGGAATATTGTTGGACCCGAAAAGCCTTCAATCTAGGATGAATATTCAAAGTATTCTTGTTTGCTGCTGTTTGGCGTATGGCTAGTGTTCTGCCCGGACTGTGGTCTGTCTGTAGGATCCAACGGTTCCTCTGAAAGAATTCCGATATCATTTTGCGAGGCCCTCCTCTGAATATCGTCAATCTGGATCAACTGGTTGCTTTGTTCTGGCCGTGGAGGAGGCGGAGCAAAACCATTCCAGTCCTCCGACAAGACAAATGATTTTCGGAGTCCCCATTGCTCTTTACTTTGCTCTGTTTTCCCTGGCTTTTCTCCTTCTGACTCTGGAGAGTACACTTTTTTCGCACAGAGTCTTCCTATGTATGATTTGGTCTCGCTTTTGGCGCGGAAAGACTGTTCCTGTATCTCGTTGAGAAGCTTGTTCGAGGAAGGCCTGTCTGAAGGCTCGGTGTTGAGCTGTTGCCATTTGTCAGGTTGACGGCCATCACTGAAAAGCAACAATACGGTATCTTACCATTTCTGCAATCCAAGGGAGAGGCTCGTTGAACACATTTTGTTTTCCCAGCTCTTCAATCCATTGCGAAATCAATTCTGGGTGCTCACAGTAATTGTAGTTCTTGTTGCCCTGTTCTTCCCCGAAAATTTTGTGGAGCTCTGAAAGTGTGCCTTGCTTGAGTACAGTGATGATCTCAAATAAGACACATCCAAGCGACCACATGTCTGCCTTTGGATCACGAGACCACTCCTTAATCACCTCTGGAGCAGAGTACTTGCGTGTTTGCGCATCGACTGGACCGTCGGTGAAGTCTCTTGCGCTTTCAGACCAGTCGTGCGCGATGCCGAAGTCACAGATGATGACTTTTCCGTCGTGGATGAGGATGTTGCCGGGTTTGATGTCGCGGTGGCGTATCTTTTCCCTGTGCAGATGCATATTCGTCGCCATTTCACTAGCACTAGACGGAAAAACGCCTCTGTTACTTTTGGGCATGTACCTCTTTGCTGCTGCATACAGTCCTGGGGAGGGACCTGTTCCGTTCGTAAGTCCGCTCGTCCCAAAAGTCTTCGCCATCCATTAACTTTCTAACAATGTTCAAAGGTCTATTCCGCAGAGAGCATGCCTCTTCACAGCCGTGACTTGGATAAGCCTGGAATCCCTCCGAAAGCACTGATGTTTACGGTTCGCAACAGGAATGGGAATCACGACAGCCGTGCTTTGGCTGTTCAACGGCATCCTCGGTAAGTAGAGGTGGTTCTTCCAGAGCGAGCGCCTGCTGATTGTTGAGGGGAAAGCAATTACGTACCCACAGTTCTTGAAGAGCTTCACCCCCGCTGGTACCTTTGCTTGGTACTCCGCTTGGTGCATTGCTGGATGGGTCATGATCCTCCTGTAGGTTTCCCGAGTAAAAGCGCCAGCGGAATCACTTATCTTACAAGTACAGGTTTGTTCCGGAGACAAAAGACCTCACTCTCGAAGACCTTGACAAGGTGTTTAGCCTTAGGACCTCTGAGCATATGTCACATGGCTTGCGCCAGCTTTCATTTTGGGTCAAGAGGTATATGCTTCAGCGCAAATATCTTAAAAGTCCTACCTTGGGGCACGCGGACGAACAGGATGATTGGGAAGCCGAGTCTTTTGATGGCGAGTCAGAAGCTCAGGGCTCCGAAGAGGGTCACGAAATGCAGGAGGTCCGCACTTTTCCATCGCAGCGGTAGCAACTTGTTACACATCTTACTGTGGGAAGAGATACTCTCGAACTTGCAAACAGTCGTCAGACTGCAGGAATTGAGACTTTCTTAGTCAGTTCCTTACAACAGCATCTCCTTGTACTACAAAACTGTGAATGTGACCTTGAGGCATCAGACGCCCACGGACCCGGAGACAATGAGCGGAATAATGCACCACATAGCTCGCCGCTGCGCACAAGGCTGGCTCAACAGTTTGTCCAGCAAAGACGAGGCTGGCTGGCTGCGGTGTTGTAGGCAGCCTGTCGCACGACGTACAAGCCCAGCTGAAATGCAGCATGCATCACCCTTGGAATGGGAAGGAGAGGGCGCAGTCTACCCCGCTTTGCCAGCCTCGCGGGCTGATGCCTGGAACCAGTGTCACAACGTTCGTTGTCACTAATCCCTGCCGGCTGGGAGCCACGCTTGTAAGCTACGTTACAGCCGTCCTTGAATGCCGCGCTGGCACGGGAGCACGTGCGACTGTACAGCATCACAGTGGTACAATGCCCTCCCAAAGTCTGCCTATGATGTAATGCCCTCCCTCGTACAGATCACAGATGTAAGAGAATATGGTCAAACGCAAAGATAAAGCAAGCAAACCAGAAAGAAAATTTTGGCCAAATGAGTTGCCAAAGATAAAACTCCGCCACCACCAACCTGTTCTTCCTGGCCACCCGCCACTCTGAGGCTCCTTAGCCGTTGCAAGGAACTTTTTATGTGTGTCCACGAAGACACAACTCCAGATCTATCCGTCTCAACAGGCGCCGAGGAATCGTCCTCGTCGCCGACCGCTTCCTCCTCTTCCGATATCCATCCTGAGCCCGTACTGGCCGATGAAGGGCTTTCGGCAGTATCCGACTCGGCCACTGAAGGCTCCTGACTTCCGGGTAAGGCTGTCCTTCTTGCGGCGCTTTCCGAGAAGTACGATCGAATCCTCTGCTGCTGTCCTACCTCACGCATGCGCATCGTCATGCTGACCAGGTCGTCGATTACATCCTATGTTTCAGTTCAGCTGTTTTGCTAAATTCTCGCAGCATGTATCGATTTATCTTACCGCAGAGATGCTGGAGTCCAACATGAACGAATTCCATGGCAAAATCTTGTAGTCAATTCCGTAACGGTCCAGCGCATACTCGTCCACCCAGTCACGGCCGATGACCAAGCATTCGTACGTGATAGCCTCGTCTGCACGGGCTTCTGGGGGAGAAGGTGCAGTTTGCGGTCGGTACTGGGGCGAGAAAAAGTATACGTGGAAAGGCTGATGTCCCATGAACCATGTCTGCCCAAATGCTGAGACTTTTTAGCTCCAAGAACCCCCTGAATCTGTGATCAGGAAATCTTACCTGTTGTCCTCATGTAGATCGGGCTCCATCCAAGCGAAGTCATGGACTGTAGCAACTGACCACCAATTGATGACTTTTGCGGCTGCCAGAGCAAGGTGGCACGAGGGATAATGTTGGTTGACAATGCTCTGTTGGGAGAGTTCACACTGTTTGGCATAGCCACCTCGTACCCGGCGTCTTCGATTGCTGACTCCACCTCTGAGAGTGTTTCGGGTGGACTCCCTGTCGAGGTCGTAAGTATCATTAATTTCCTTTTCCCAGAGGAGCTGGACAAGGCTCCGGAGCGACGGTCATCGTCGCCTTCGCTGGCTTCGTCGTCATGGTCATCATCAGAGCAAGACTTCCGGGATACTTGCCAGTTCGATGTACGCAAGGCCGAAGATCGTCTACTCTTCCGAGCCCGAGTAAAGCCGAGGTCCTTCATGTTCTGGACGAAGCCGGAGAAGATACCGTCGGTCTCCACAACGGGCTTGGTGTTGCTCTGATACGTTTCAACGACCTCCATCACGCTGCTACCCGTCGCATAGCGCATCTGCCGACTGCTGCCGCCCGCCGCGCCTTCACCTCGAAGAGCCGCACTCACCGCCCCCTCGCGACCCTTGCACTCCTCCACCTCCCTCAAGTGCTTCCCCACCATCTCTGCCTTCTCCTCCTCCGCCCTCCGCCGCTCGTCCTCCCTCATCATCTTCGCATCCTCAGCCTCCGCCACCGCCACCGCAACCCTCCGCTCCCACACCTCCTTCTGCCTTTGCGCCAGCGCAGCGGCCGCTTTCGCCTCCGTCCCCCAAGCCTCCCTCTCGCGCTCCGCCGCAAGCACGGCTTCCGCCTTCGCCGCCTTCTCTCGCCTCGCCATTTCGAGCGCGCTCTGCGCTTCCGCCTCGGCGCGCTCCTGCTGGGCTCTGTGGTAGGCGATGATGTTCTGGACCTCGTCGTGGATGGCGTTGAAGCGGTTCTCTTGCGCCTGGGTTGCGAGGGCCTTGGCGGCTTCCTCGTCGGCTGCGGCTTGCTCGGTTTCTTCTTGCATCTTCGCCAGCTGCTGCGACAAGAGGATTTCTTCGATGTTGCCCAGGCGTTCCGACAGCTGTGCGTTGATGGAGAGCTGTGGTTGTGCTGGGGAGGGCTGGGGGAGTCCTGGCGGCGGCGGTGGTGGCGGCGGCGGTGGTGCCGGAGGCGTTATCGCTCGCGGTATGTAGCTTGGTCGAGCGGCCATGCGGTGCTGGTATCCGTACGACTGTGGCGTGTAAGTCGTTGGCGGCCGATGCCGATGCGCATACGCGACGCCGAATGGATTGACGTTTGCATTCGGGGCGAAAGGGTTGCCTGTCTTCGCACGCGCACCTGAAGAGGCTTCCCCGTAGTCGTTGTAAGCGGTGTTGGTGGGGCGTTTGTATCTTGATGGATTGATTCTCGGGAGTCGATTCTCTGGTGTTTGCTCGCCTTCACGTGAACCCTCGACCTTCTCTGTCGCCCTGTCGTCGAGCCTGTCTTCTCCATGCTCTTTGTAGTCCTCGATACCCTTGTTGAGCTCGATACGCCAATACTCATTGGCATTGCTTCCGGGTTGGCAAGCAGTGGCATTGATTTGGGCTTGACTGAGACTTGTCCATGCGTTCAGGAGCTTGTTGACGATGTACGCTGTACCAGGCCATTGGTCGTGAGGGGAAACGTCGCCCTTCATTTGGAATCTCATCTCTGGCTTTGCGCTCTCGACGTCTGCTTCGGTTGGAAGGGAAAACGTAGTGCTGTTGTGGATTCCCGGATGCTCCGTGGCATGAGTACCACGGCTTCCTTCCTTTTGCTTATGCAGGTCAGATTTTGAGTCTTCTTTACTTTCTGTGCCGCCGCTTCCATCAGTCTCTTGCTCTCCATTGTCTCCAGCTACTTCATCGCGTGCCTCGTGCGACTTCCTGCCGTTCAGACCAACAGACCTGTGCCCTTCGTGCATCTGACCGTACTCGATGGAGTTTGCCTCCGAATTGAAGGCTTGCGGAGAAGGCTCCGACGTGTACACTAGCCGGTATAGCCAAATGGCCGTGTCGTTCTGGAGATGCGGCCCGTTTCGGATACTGATCTGGGTTTGTCCGGCTCCATCACTCTCGAATGTTTCATTGTCCGCTTTTTGAAGCCTCTCGACAGAAAGACGAGTGGTTTCGACCATGCTTTCAGCCACTGTCCTGCGCACTCCATAGCTAGTGGTCGGATGACCTTCGCTGGTAGGAATGAGCATCTCTTACATGTCAAAGCGGCAATGAGCGGCTTACCGTCTTCGATGTACTTGAGCAAGATTCATGACGCTCAGCACAAGGTTCATTGATGTTTTCACCGCCTCCATCTTCTTCAACAGCTCCTGGAACCTCGGTCTTTTCTTGAAGAAACGCCACCTTGCAAATTTCTTTCGCGTCAAGTTGAGAAGCAAGCTCTTCAATTCATCCGTAAGAGCGCCGAACCTCATCAATATTTGGACCACATCGTGGCCGAGTCGGTCCTTGTATAGATCTCGATGATTATGCAAACAGTCGTCAATATTCTCCAAAATCATCGTGAGGATCGACATTTCGCTCGCGATGTCTTCGATTTCTCTGGGCGCGTCTTTCAGTGTCCGCGCAATCTCGTGTAGTTTGAACGACAACTCCACGGCAACGGCGGCTACGCCAATTGCCGTACCAATGATGGAGATTGGATCCATGAGGCTCGCTGGCTACGAGGCGAGTGGATGGTGTGTGATGAGCCAGAGCAACAGTGGAAGCCGCCCGTGAAGAAAGCGGGCAATGCGGCCGGGCAGGCAAGCCCGAGGCTGAGTGAAAGCGGAGAGCCCGGCTTAGAGATGTAAGATAATGCACGCTTGCAGCATTTTTCAGTCGTCTGCAGGCAGCCATCAGCCACACTGGGGTCTTGCTGACAGCATAGCCGGGTCCAGTAGTCGTGCATGCAGTCGTGATACCATGCAAGGCTGGTACGCGATCGTCAGCCCTAGCTTGTGACAATCCGCTGGCCCGCCAGTACACTGCCTTTGCCGACTTTAGCGCCGGGTACATCTGTTGTCTGCAAGGCTTAAACATTAAGTGTGGATTAATTATGCGAGCCGGCGGAGCATCCTATCGGCAGCAATCGGGAGGCTGGTCCGAGGCTGATATTCTCATAAACCATCTATGGCGAATAATAAGAGGTGCTGGATTGAGAGATAGATCTTCCCGGCCTTTAACTTGCTGCCTTGCTGGGTGAAAGGTGCGCAAGGCGTAACGTGGCTCCGGGTAACTTTTTGGTTGCTGGAAAGGAGCGTGTCTGATCGAAGTCAGGAGAATTACTCTGAGTTCGAGAATCAGAAGCACTATCCATTTTTCAAGTTTCGAGGCTGCTTCCCCCTGCCCAAAAGAAAAGAAAAGGCGAAGTAAAGTTCTTCCAAGGGCAACCATCGAGCGTCCCGAAAACACACACCGCGGTGGAGGATAATTCGACACAAGGAACCACGGGACTGCATATCAGCATGTGCAGATTTCTAGATCCTCTGTTTTAGGACCGGAAGCCAATTATCGGGGCAAAGCTCTGCAAAGCTCTCCCAAATTGGCAGCCCGCACCCCATCCCCATGCACGAGGCTCGTATACAACAGAACGGCCCCCACCACCATCATCCTCGGTCGCAAACGACCACAGAAGGCTGCCAAACCCGCGCATCTCCCTCCCCACTCCAACAATGGCTTTCCGCCCATTGCACACATGCAGCACATCTCGCGGCAGCAACCGCCCCTCCCCTCCAGACATGCTCAACGCCGACCGCCCCAAACGAACCCGGCGTCCGCCCCGAGGCACCGGATGCTCATCGTCGGCTTACTGCTGGCCCTCGGCGCCGCCGCCGCCACCGCCACGGCAGCCTCGCCGCCATCGAGCGACGACACGAACACGGCATACACGCCTTCATTAGCGGCATCTGCCAGCGCCACAATCGCAGACGCCGTGCCTGATCCGTCCCCGACAACATCCCCCGCCGGCGGCCGACCGGCGCGAGACGCAGTCGACGACGACTCCGGCCTCCCCATGACCACCATCCTGACCATCGCCGGCGGCGTGCCGCTGTCCGTCGGGCTGCTGTGCAGCATCGCCATCTGGGGCTACATCATGGGGCGGCGGCACGAGTCGACCGAGCGCGAAGGCGAAGAGGAACGAGAGGCATACGCGCGGAGGAGGAAGAGAGGGAGGAAGGCGTCGGCAACGGGCAGGTATGAGTTGGAGGGGGAAGAGGTGCTGGAGATGGAGACGCGGGCGAATTGCGCCGAGATGGATGATGAGCAGCGGCCGCGCCCGCCGGTGGAGATGGAGGGGAGGCGGGAGCCGGTGGAGCTGTCGGCGGAGTCATGGGTGAAGCTTTTGGGGACGTTGAGGTGACGGGGGCTTTTGGACGCTGGGGTGGGAGGGATGCGGGGGGTCTTGCGACGGGGGGTTTGAGGTGTGAGCACGCTGGAAGGTGAGCACCGCTCCCTGCCCCCGGATTGTGCACGAATCGGGCTTAATCATGAACGCTGACGATTTCTCAAGTAACTTCTCAATAAATATACGAACACTTCTCGAAAAAGGGGGCTGCTTAGCGGCGGTTACATTGCCTCTCTCCCGTGCCATGAGAAACTCTCCAATGTGAAGACATTCCTATTCAACACCACTAACTTAATCAGCATGACGGTCGGACAAAAGCTGTTTGTTAGAGATCTAACTATACAGCAACTTACTTTGTAGCACGTCACATTACTGCCGCAGTTCGAGCACTCGCAAGTCTTCTCCTGGCCGCCGTGGTTGTGGTGAAGCTGGACATTGCCCGTAGTGTTCGGACCGGTGGTCTGCATAGGTGGCTGGAGCACAGCCCCCGTGGTGTTTACACCGTTATTCGCGGTATATGTGGGTGGAGGGCGAGTGACATTGCCAGGCTGGGCCCTTCTTGAAGGCATCCTTACTGGCTTCGGTTGTAAGACGACAGCTGAGTGATAAAAAGAAATCGGAAGTGAGCAAGATAAATCTTGGACGTTTGAGCGAGAGGGCTAGGATTCTATGGCTGCAGAGCTGATGTGGACCAAGGCGAAAATATATAGTGCTGCCCGAAAGAAAGTAAAAAGCACAGACACATAATCTTTGCATTAGGCCGGCTATCATCGGCAATATTGAAGGCCAATCACGCCCCTGAATACAATGTTGCACTATGAACCACTCTCTTCCATTCGTTAGATGGTCTTGAGTAGTAAGCAAGGCTGGACTGGGCAGCGGACACGCCCACCTATTGGCTCCACGTGTGCGGGGCGCAAACAGCTGTACGCAGCATCGAGAATTGGATCGACGATTCTGTTCCATATGTAAACGTGTCAATATCTTAGAGGCAAGGCTTCTGAATGTGTGGCTGCAGTGCACGCTTGGGAACGTGGCAATAGCATACTGCTGTGCTCTCTTTCCGATCTCGCTTCTTGGCATGAACCAAGCATCTTTCTTTGGAAGAGTGCGGGTTAGACCCAATAAGCCGATTCTAAACGGGAATGTTTGAAATTCTGGTGGTGGTTTTAGCATACAGAGATTCAGACCAGTATTTCAGACGATGATTTCACCACTGGGGACATCGAGCAGCTTCCAGAGCTCAACGTGGTCATCCTGGAATCGATGTGATTGTACGGCGATGTACTGGGACCTCATCCACACACTCCACTAGTGGGGAGCGGAGCGCTTGGTGGCGGTAAACTCTACGTTCCCGAAGGTACGACGGTCAGCACGCGGGCCTGACTCTTCATCGCGATCCCAGAATTTGGCCAGACCCCGAGAAGTGATGATCCCGTCTCGGACTCAATTCATGCAGGCTAACAGTGGCTAGGCTTGACATTGGCTCCTGGATGCAGAGTAGAATCTTGATGGACAAGCAAAAAATTGTATATATACAGTCCATTCGGTTGGGGACCCAGAACTTGCCTTGGAATACACATCGCGCAAATGGAAATGTGGTACTTCGTGGCCTATTTTTTCAAGACGTATGCGAAGGCCATGCTGGTGTCAAACATCACAAATTTAAGCATGGAGCCGAGAGACTTCTTCGTCCTGTCGTCCCTATTGCTCGAATGCCAAGGCCGCAACCTGGGGCTTCCTTGCTACCCGCAAGGCAGAACCCCACTTTAAGGACCGATCGGCAATCCTTCTACGTCAGCGGCCGCCCTGCTGCCTGCACGCACATCAACATATACGTCGTTACTGGCCAGCATACATATACAGATCCGCACCTTCAACATCAACCAACCTCTCCGCCACAACAAGCCTACCCACCGTTCTCCCACAACAATGTCATCACCATCACCACCACAACCCCCCAGCCCCAGCCCCAGCCCCTCCCCCAGCCCCGAGCCCGCCGCCAACGTGATCCAAGACTTCGTCCCCCTCCCGCCCGCCGACGGACCCTCCAGTACTCCGCCGTCATCCGGCGAAGGCCTCGTCGCGCTCTACGCCCTCTTCCCCGCCACCCCCGCCGAGCTCCTCGCCATATCGCGCGCCTGCCACGCCGACCTCGTCGCCAACGGCGCCTGGGGCGGCGACAACGGGCCCACCAACAACATCTTCCACCCCGCGCCGCAGGCACTCTGGTCTCACTCGTCACCCTCGTCCTCGTCCTCCGCCACCGACGACGCCATCGACGATGCCGCCATCGACGCAATCGTCGCCTACCACCGCGCCACCATCCTCCCGTCCACCAGCTGGGGCGGCGGGGCGTTCTTCGACCGCGAGCTGCTCGCCATCGCGACGACGCCGGCGTGGGCGACGGCGGGCGTGACGCTCGTGACGGTGGGCGCGACGTGGCTCAAGGAGGTGGCGGACGACGGCGCGGCGTATCGGCGCGGGTGGGACGCGTGGACGTTTCGCGCCGAGGCGGTCGGGACGGTGGTGGTGAATCTGCAGCTGTACAATATGGGCTGGACGGAGTTTACGACGTGGATGGAGAATGTGCAGCCGGAGGGCGGCGAGGCGGATCGGAGGGGGGGGAGGAGGTTGGTGGAGTTGTTGGAGGGGGAGGAGGGGGGGGAGGGGCGGGTGTGGGCGGAGGGGTTGGTGGGGGAGTTTGAGGGGAGGGATGGGGCGGTGAGGAGGCGGTGGTGAGAGGGATATGTGGGGGATGGTTCGAGGTCGTGAGTCTGTTTTTGGAATTGGTAGGGTGTTTGTATTGATCGAAGTAGATGAGGGGCCGAAATACCTAACGTGGGTGGTTGGAATAGTGAACATGGAAGCCTGCGGATATACCAAGTTGAAAAAACCACACATCAAGTAGCTCCATGAAAGCGAACGAACGCAAGGAAACCGGTCGACTTTCATCAGATACTGCGTCAGAATCTTCCTTGTGATGCTTCATTGAATCGGTTCATCGCCTTCCCGCGATTGGAAAGCAGTCCTTTTCGTTCTGAGGCGGGGTACTCGTTCCGCCAACAATGCCGGGGAGGTCACTCCCTCCATTCGGCTTCCCAATCCTTCGAGATAAAGATGAGTCCATGTTTATAGCATTGCCATTAAGATTCGTGTAGCAGGACTGAGATACCGCCACGCCTCCTGCCCGAAAACCAACTCCTCCGCCACCTGTAGGAAGCCCCTCATCGACAACGCATGGTCCTTTGGCGGCGAGAAAGAGCGCGAGGAGGAGCGGTGGCGGCGCGCGGGCGGCGCAGAAGGTCAGGGGCGTGGATGAAGGGCATGTAGGAGTGGCAGTTGCGGAAGTAGGCGGAGAGGCACTCGATGACGTTTGGAGGGTGGTTGAATGTCTCTGGGAGACGTCGATACTCTGGGTGGTAAGTGTTGGAGTCACGGTGGTTTATGGACTGGCTGCGTGGGCTTTGGCGAAGTAACGTTCACAGAACGGGCACTGGTACGATTTCTGGTCCGTATCTAAGTTTGGTAAGCAAATTGGCTTCGGGAGCGGTAGTCGCAGCGCTTGCCGCACGTCGGACAGAAGTAGCGGAACGCCCAGGCTAAGTCTTAACCCCGACATGCCCCATTAGGCTAGTGGACTTGTAGGTCTGGAACCAGAGTGGAGTTCTCTGGAGTGGAACGATGAAATTAGTCTGGCCGGACTAGGAAGCAATGGGGGCTGTGAGACGGCGAGTGTGTGTGCCCTAAGTTGTGGGGTTGGGCTGCGCCGAGCGGTGGTGGGTCTAGGCCGAATCACCCTATCTTAGTACGGAAGACAACACTATGTTGGAGCACGTCGATTACGCAAGTATAACTAATGTTGATGCCTCTTAAAGTGAAATCTACTCTTCTCCATCCAACCATTTGTTCATGCTTGTCTCCGGACGTGCGTTATTTTAAGAGCACTACGTCTTACTTCCTGTACCACGGTAGCCTTGAGCGGCTGGCGCGTTTATTCTGGTACATAGCGTGCCTGATTTAGGCATCACTACGCGTTACAGTTCGAGAAAGCTCCCGATGCGGCTGAAGATTGACCCTCGGACCCACTAAAAAAAGTTAACAAACCGGCAAGGCCCCTCCCAATCTTCTCTCCAAGCATAGCTGCGGTTTATGGTGATAGGGGTGGAAATTGTCCTGCAAAACACAGTGCGCAGTTTCAGCAGATCGAGATCCGCTGCCAGAAACCACAGAGGCAGTGAATACCATGGGCCTCAGTTCGAGTGTGCACGGGGCTGTGTTTCGCTACTATTTGCGTATTCGGCTTAAGCTTACCGCTCGGCCAAATCCCACGTGGCTGATAGTTTCCTACGGTTCCCTGACGGACGTGCATTAGTGATCTACGCCCGGCTTTCTGCTTTATTTTCGTATGGAAGCTATTTGGATAGGGTGGCGCGTGATAAAATATTGCCATCCCGTATCTACCCTCTGGACAATCCTTCCTCCCCACACCCAGTGGTAGTACCATTCAATCTTCCGGAGTCACTGAGCGGAGCCTACCGATCAAATCACTGCCAGCTGAGCAAGACTTGTGAACACACAACCCAAGGCACGGACTACCCAAGTGTTTTCACTCGTCCAGCATGGCTTTTACCTATGAGAACGAGGGGTTTGGTACCAGCAATCAGCCATTCCAGTCTCGAGGAATCTCACCCAAGACGAAAATAGTTAGCGGTTTTACCCCCGCTACTTTGTCAGATAACCAGAAGCCGCTGTTTGAAGAGCTAGAGCACATTGTCCACACCTCTTCCATCCACGGCCAGCCCGTTCTCTCTGTCGATTCGGAGAGGGCCGTTTACTCCCAGGATACAGCCTCATGGAAACCATCATACTCAAATTCGAAACTGCTCTATCGCGAGGTTTTCACGGGCTTGGGACATGGGATTGCTCGGCTCTTCTGTTTGCGCTTAAACACCTTGGGATGCTCTACAGGCGAGCAAACCGCTCTTGACAATATCAGCGAGCAGATCTTCCAGTTCCAGGATCTGTCTGCATTCGAACCTTCCCGGCTCCGCATACTGCAACCGACTCTCGGCGACCTCGAAGTTCAACAGTGGTTCGATATCTGGATCGCCCACCACCCTCTATCGTTCATCCTCTCCAAGGCCTTACTTCTTGATCGCTACCGTAAAGGCTCCTGCGATGGCGACTTGTTAGCAATAATCCTTGCCGAGGCCAGTCTCTTTCTTGACAGCGAAGACATTCGCGATGTTGATGCTGTTTTCGAGGCCGCGCGCACCAACCTGCTTCCACGCATGACGACTTCAATTTCACTCTCAACTGCCCAGGTACTAGTCCTCCTCGGATGGCATGACTTTTGCACAGATCGTCCACGACAGGGCTACCGCTATCTCGAGTTGGCCCGAAAAATAGTACTGCGACGGCTGAGGTCACCCTCCCAAGGACTGCCAGGCGAGCAGTTCCTCGACGGCATCGACGTCCGGAGCATCGAAACCGAGCTCGCACAAAACATATACTGGTTCACCTTCTCCATCTCGCTCTGGCTGTCTCTCCAACTGTCCACCCCCGCCATCCCCACCATCACCCCGCCGTCCACCGTCCCGCTCCCCGTCTCGGACCCCTCCCAGTCCGCCGTCCACCGTCTCGACTCCTCATTCGGCAACGTCGCCTCGCTGGTCGCCCAGACGACCAGCATCAGGGAGCTGTGGAGTCTCGCCCACCTCGCCGCCACCGTCGCGCCCATCTTCAAACACCTCCTGTTACACCACCACCACGCCTCCGCCTCCGCCTCCCTCCCGCCGCACGCCAACATCCACTCCATCCTCGCGCCACTACACCACTCCAACATCCCAAGCCAAACCCAGCACACCACCAACCCGTCCCTGACCACCACGCACCTCGCGCACCAGCTTCTCGCCATCCACATCGCGTTCCTGCGCCCCAGCACCGACGACGACGACAACAACAACAACACCCAGCAACAACGTCCGCCCAGCGCGCATATTGTCCGCGCGACCTCGATCCTGCACTCCATCGAAGCCTTCCTAGCATCGGCGCAGACACTGCAGCGGCAACAAGCGGCGGCGCAGCAGAACTGGCTCGGCGACGGCGGCGACGGCGACGGGCAGACGGCGCGGTGGCTGGCGCTGGGGTTGGATACGTGCGGGAGGGCGTTGGTGGTGTTGGGGCGGGATGGTGATGGTGATGGGCGGTCGGAGGTGCTGGGGGCGTTTGCGCGGAGGCTGTTGGAGGTTGGCGAGATGCGCGCGATGCGGGGATGGCTGGGGTTGGGGGGTGTGAGGAAGAGGTTGGGGGAGGTGGGTGGGTAGGGGATGTTTTTTTCTTTTCTGGGGGTGGGGGGTTTGGTTGTTGTGTGTGGCCTTGATAGCATGTTCCAACGCCGTTAGTGCGGACTTGCTCGAGGGCAATGGCGGCATCGGGGATGGGATGGCTGGCGCGAAGGCGCGTTGGCAGAAGACGCTGTGGAGGCGGAACAGGCCATCGGCGTCGCTGCCCGGGATGGCCATGTATGTGTATGAGGGATAGATGGTACGAGCCCGTGGTCGAAGTGCAGATGGGGTGGCGGGGGGCGGCGTGGATGCGGACACGGTCATCAAGGATACGAAGCGAAGACTTGGCTGTGGGGTGTGATTTGCTTTAATTGTTAGTGAAGACGGAGCTCATCCTGCTGAACTCTCAATTTCACCGCGGGTATGCCAGAAGGAAAATGAAAAGGCCCGCCTCGTCAATGCTCTCTCTAGGTGAAAAATCTTTCCTTTCTCTAACGCGTCATATCGTTTACCCTCTGTTTCAACGCCAAGACTGGTAGACGGGGGAAGAGGAAGCTTTATTCGCAAGGTAGAAAAAGTTGAGTCAATCGATCCAATTTTTGCGACATGCGGAAGGATTTCTCTTGCTGCGCAGCTTCCCTTCTGCAAAGAATTCAGCACGGCCGTTGCTTGCGTTCTTTGGAATGTCTCGGCCTGACCCACTTAACAGCCACTGAAAGCTAAAAATCAAGTTCACTGCCTTCTGGTGCTGCCTTATTTGCTGCAGTGAAGACATCTCCAACCAGCTGAGAGCGATGTAAAAAGCACTTTCAAGCTGAGAGAAGATCGGCTGGCTTGTTGGTAGTCATGCCATTCACCTGCATGTCTAGACCGAAAAGAACTTCGTGCCAAACATCGCATATAACCCTTATCTGGATTTGTGTCACAGCTGAAGCTGATCGTATCAGCAGTGGCGCCAGATTTTCGTACATATTCGCCAAGCTCGTTTGGAAGCGCGTTTGGCGCGCATCGATGCGGATCATTTGTTGCTTTTTCCTGTCTTGAGCAACGACACAGACCAGGCGCTTCCGACGGAAAGCTTCAGCTGGTGTCTCGCATATTACACAACTGGCATGCTCTTATCAGCTCGATGCATCGCTGATCTCCCCGCTGACTAGGGTTTCCCGGTAGTCACACGGATAAAATCCTTATTTTGAGGGGCGGTGAAGTCGATTTACTGGGATTCTCATTCAGCCTCATTGATTGACCTGCTGTCCCATATGCACGAACTCGCACTTCATCAAACACATACAGAAGGGCTCTAGAGCCGTCCAGTCGATAATGGCATGGCAAGGACTCAAAGCAAAGGGTGACTGTGTCTATACCGATGGTTTGGTAGGCTGTGTTTATCGATGTCTTCTGTTCTGGACAGTCGATGCATTGAAATTGAAAATCAGATCCATGCTAGCGGTCAGCTGTGGATTCCTTCTGTAGATCTTCGCATCTATCGATGCACTCGTGAAGCAGCCACGGGTGACACAAAGGCGAGCGAGGGGCTGGCTGATGGAGTGAGCGAGCGAGGGTGGCTTTTCCGGCCTGCGCCTCTGCGCTGTACCGAGTTCCGCTCGCGCCTTTGAATCATTAGAGAGGCTTATCGCATGAGAGCTCGAGTACTTAAGAAGAGATCCTTTGTCGTAAGGCAACCGTCAATCCAATTCTTCGCTTCAGCGCAGAGAAAGACTTCTACAGTTCCTTCTATCTTGCGAAATCATCCAGTCTCCTTCCGAGCTCCAAATGTCGGGTGTGGCAGCCGACATCCCGGCAGCTCCGGATGAACCATCCGGGCAAGCTACTGGAAACACCTCTGTGGCTTCCGTACACACATCTGACGAAGCCGCCCAACCGTCCGAGTCTACCCAGCACTCCAAGAATATCCCCACGGAAGAGGATCTGTTGAATTTTATCTACGGTAATACCTCCGTATAAACCTTTCAAGCCCTTGCAGACTGACTGAAATTGTCTAGGACGTTCCAGTTCGACTGACAAGCCATGCACCGACGACAGCTCCGACGATCTCGATCCATACATGACCTCCCCGCGGGCGACTCTTGGAAAGACAGCGCAGACACCAGACGATACTCCAAAGACAGCACAGACACCAGACGATACTCCCCAAGATCCGAAAAGTTCTTTCGCTTCATTTGGTGATCGGGGTACAACGGCAAGCGTCAACGCATATGGTCAAATCATGCAGATCACGAAATTCTTAGGCGCCGGCCGATCTGGCTTTCTCTGCACCGATCGTTGGGACACACCGGAACCTTTTTATGTCCAGGACCGTGCACAGGAGCTTATGGAAAAGTCCTCCAACTATTTGCCTGACTGTGGTTTTACTCTGCTTGAACACGCAACACCACAGTTGGACTTCGTCTGCGACCGCTGGCCTCGCTTTACGGGCAACGTTAACGGTTACATCGTCCAGATCCAGTGCTACGTCTCGCACGGGAAAATCTTTCAACAATGCATATTGGAAAAAGATCCAATGCAGAAGTCTCCAGAATTTCAAGATTGGCTCGAACTGACCCTACCGCTGGATGAACTGTTCATTCTGGATTCTGACATCCACATCCGGGACTTGGATTGGCGAGAAGAATACTACTTCTTCAACAACGCTCCATATAACGACGACGAATCGTACAGGACCCATCTGGAAAACGACGGTTTTAGTCTGGTCCGAACTCACACTGGCCTTGCTCGTGGATTACTGGTTGATGACGGCTTGGACAAGCACACCGATGACACCAAATCCCTCGATTCCATCACAGCAGAGCTGGTTATTACAGCTTTTCTGAACGGCAGACCACAACGACTCAAGACAACGGAACCACGGAGTCCGAACTTCTGCATCGACATCTCGGGGGAAATAGCCTTGGCTGAATTTGACAAACGTGGACGGCTAGAGATAACCGTGGCTTACAATCTTTCGCTCAAAGATGAAGCAGATACGTGGAAATCTCACCTCGTCCCTGCTTCGCATCTCACCCACATTCAAGAAGCATTCTCAGCAAGAGGATTCCAGGAAATTCAGTTTTCGACTAATCGTCGGCTTAATTTTGCTGTTCGCCGCAACTTGGAACACATTCTTTCGCACACCACGTTTGAGGTCCCTTATCTGCTATGTAAGTATGCGAAAGAACGACTGGAACAAGGCGCGGATGACAAAAAAGACACAAACCCGGCTTCTGCCAACCAGCTTCGCAAAGATGGCACGGATACCAAACCGGACTCTCAAGCTCAAGAGACAAACACAGCCAAAGTTGTCATGGTGGCAAAGAAGATCATGCCTTTCAACAATCTCATCAACCAGAAAAGCATCATTGAGCCCCCGGACGAATGGCTTTACAACGAGCCAGACTTTCTGAACTCCATTCCCGATTTGAACGGCTTCGATCTACCCTTTGACTACCCCAACATGCACAAAATGGCGAAAGCGTTGAAAAAGATGATTGGAATTCACGACAGCCATGGTACGAAGATTCAGCTACTCGATCGGATACATTTGATCTCTGAGAGTATCGGAGATGAGCCCTCCCTCAAGATGTTGGAAACGATCGAGGCTCAATGTTCGATTGAATGGGATTCCATCCCTCAGCAGGAGTATGATGAGAGCATTTCCACCGACAGTGTACGTCGAGTTATTTGGAACATTCTCAGAAAGGTCGATTGGTCCGTTCTTGACCGGGTTCCAGCCAAGTGGGGGGAAGAAATGCGTCAGTTGGCTAAGAAGTTTTCTTCTCGTCCACCTGATGAGGACTTGATTGACGCAATCGCGGAGATGATGTCCAAGATTGATGAAACACCATCGTTGTCGAAGGGGGCCATCATAGATGTCAAAAGATGGCCTAAGAAGACAGGAAGAACAAGACTCCAAGCGATCCTCTGCCAGAGGCTCGCATGCTGAAGAACGAGGAGATTTTTCTAAGGCTCACCACTCAACGAAGATGTCTGAGCGATCAAAATCCAGCTGGTGGTCGTGAAGAGCCCGAATCGGTCAAGAAGCGGCTCATTTGGTTGCCATGTAGTGACCGGATCACTGCCAAAATTTGCCGCCACCTAACGCCGGCTTCAGAAAAGGAGAACATGTTATCTTTTCTTGAAAGACACGAGACCTACGACAAATTTTTCTTTGACGATACCACAGCAGCGTCGAACACCTGGAAGACAGAGCTTCAGCTATCCTTTTATGAACAATATGACCAGGATCATGTGCTCAGCCGGGCAGCCATGGGCTTTCGCTTTGACGGCGATTTCTTCGACCGCTACTGGACTTGTCACTTCATCGAGCATAAGCCTAAGAAGGAAATTGCCCGTATCAACGTCAAAGAGCTTTCCAAAATACTCCAACGGGAGGGGAATCTACCGAAGACTGAACGAGGGAAGCAGCCATGGAGGCAAAGAAAAGTGCTTGAGCTCATTCTGTTCGACAGAATTGTTGAAGAGATCACAACCTCGACCGACGACATCATGAAAACGATCAGGAATGAATTGAAAGACATTACGGGGAGCATGTGCAACACTACCGAAGGCTCTTCATACAAGAGTGACAGAAAAGATTTGCCGGCAGAATGGGTTTTCCGAGAGTCTTCCATCTGGAACGAGGAGGATCTATGTCCTTCCACGAAGCCAGGAGAGACCCCGTCGAAGGACGATGCACTTGATGATGCCTTCCGCGCAGCCAAATCTGTTTCCAACATGAAGAGCGAATACTATCTGTCATTCAGCCAGAAGTCTCAAGTACTTGAACAGATGCTCAGGGTCTTAGATGATGACCTTGGTGAGAATCTCGAACAAATCGAACGATGGAGGAAACGGGACGATGACCGCGCACCGGAAAAGCCACGCTGGACCAGGAACGATGAACGACGATATCGGACAACTATCACCAAAATGTTGGCTTCCAACGACAAGAAGATCAGGGAACTTGAGCAATGCCGCTCCAACGTGCAGTCTCTCAAGGCATCACTGCAAAGCACTCGGGAATACATCCGAGACGACCTCAACCTCCGCAATGCTGAGGATGTTCGCCTTTTTACCTATGTGACTGCAACGTTTCTGCCAATCAGCTTTGCAACAAGCATCTTCAGCATGGGTGGGTTTCCTGGGAAAGCACTCCTTGGAAGTATGATCGGCTTGGCTGCCGTTGCCCTCCTCCTCACTGGCATAGCAATTGCCCACGACAAGACACTGGCATCCCGCGCCCGCGTCTTTAAGTGGCTCGTTGGTGGTTATCGATCTTCTTCGAAGCAGAAACCCGCTAATAGCTCATCCTCGCCGAACGACAACAAATCGGGGGTGGCAGGAGATGACCCAGAAAACGAGAACGAAGGAAGAGCAACGTCCTTCAGCTTCCTTGGTAAACTTCAGGATAAGGCCCGAGGCCATGCTGACATTGAGAAAGGGATCCGAAAGAGACGTTCAGAGTGATTTCGTTTTCGTGCTCTCGATTCTGCATATTTGATTGTTGTCTTGCAGCTTGGGGGTTTGGTCTTGTGTATACTTTCATGGACACCCGGGTATATTTCACATGTCTTAATTGCCTTACGTTCATAATCAAAAGTGTTCATTCAAACACAAGTATGTGAGACCAGCATATCCACCTCTGAACAGCTGCTTGCAGCAACAAACGGAACCCAGCCCACCTCTCAAAAACAATTCAAACGTCCATCGCCCACCAATCCAAGCCTCACCCTCATCTCTCTTCCCCATTTTTCGATTTCCACCACCCCTCACAGCCCACAAGCTCCCTCCAATCAACACCGCTACAAGACACTAACGACAACACCGACCCTTCCAAACCCCCATCCCCCTTTCCTTCACACTCACCAACGCCACCACCCCTACCCTACCGGCATCCCAAACTATCGCCAACGCACCTCCACAAACGTTCCATCCCGCCACGCTCGTTACCTACCCCCGACGCATTCAGGCTCTGCACCACGGAATCCATAGAGAACAGCGAACTAGAAAGACGTTGATAGTAATTATGGTAGAAGGACCTTGCCTCAGATCTTCTACGAAACTACTCTGTACAATCAAAAGAGCCACCCAAGACACCCTCAGAGATCCCACCCATCCAACCCAAAACGCCCCTCAACCCAGCAGCAACAGCCCCGTCAAGCTCCCCGCCCACTCCACCGCATCCGTCACAAACCCCAAATGCGCCCCCGCAACCGCCCTCACCTCCCTCCCCACCATTCCCGCCAGCGCCTTCACCGGCGCCACCCCCAGCCCATCCGCCGAATCCGCCCCCACGACCGGCACGAACCTCTCCCCCGCGCTTCTCAACCCCTCAACATCGACATCCGCCCCCGTGTACTGCCTCAGCTCGAACTCGAACCACCACAGCGCATTCGCGCGCAGCTCGTGCGAGCGCGCCCCGTCCATGGCGGCCCGCATGTGCGCGGCGTCCTTCGCGCCCGCCAGCCCGGCCTCCGCGGCCGTGAAGACGTCCATGGCGGCGCCCGGCCCGCGCGCGCGGTACGCGGCGTAGATGGCGTCGACGCCGGCATTCGCGGCGGCGCGCTGCGGCGCCGGCAGCGCGGCGAAGGCCGGCGGCTCGTGGGCGATGAGGCGCGCGATGGAGTCTGGGTGCGCCGCGAGCAGGGCCATGGCGACGATGGCGCCGGACGAGGTGCCCATGACGAAGGCGGGGGTGGTGGTGGTGTTGTCGCCCGCGACGTGCAGCAGCAGGCGGTGGGCGTCGTCGGCGTCGGCGGCGAGGCGCGCGGGGCCGGAGAGGGCTTGCGGGCCGGCCGGGGCGCTGGACGAGAAGCCGCGGCGGTCCCAGGTGATGACGGTGAAGTGGCGCGAGAGGTGGGGGAGGGCGGCGGCGAAGATGGCGCCGCGGCCGTCGGCGCCCGGGATGAGGAGGAGGTAAGGCCCGGTGCCTGTGGTTTCGTACCGGAGGTTTGCGCCGGGGACTTGGAGGTAGGGCATGGTTGGAGGGTTTGGCTTGGTGTGCGTTTGGGTGGAAGGAGGTGGGGGTTTGAGACGCTGGTGTGCGGGCTTGTTGGACCGGTACACTGACGCTTCTTATCGTCTTGCGAGAGACTCGGCATTTCCGAGAAGCGGCGTTGTTTGCGTAGTCATGCGCCGGCGTGCAGGAGATGCACGTCCTGGAATTACTCTGCTCGACTTAGCTGCAGTTTTTTTTTCCGCGCCTTTGAGAGAGACGCACGTCCAGATATTTCCTCTTTGGGCGATGCCACCCCACTATTCATGGTCTCGACCACGCCTTCTAATTTTCTTCAAATATCTGCCTGATTTCAAAGCCATTGGTCATAGAGAGCCAGCCCGTCTACAATCAGTCGAGATTCGGAAGACGTGTGGACCTACGAAGGATAGTTGGCTGGCCGGCCACCACTTTCTACCAGTGTGCACGATTGCTTAGCGGTTTTAAGCGCTTAATCAAGCGGATTGACGTAAACAACCAGATTTTTTGTTCGCAATAACAATACCAAAGTAGAGCGTTGTCCTCGATTAATTGCGCATGCTTACTTAGCACTCTTACGAACTTGTTGCTTATACTGGGTTGCTTACGAGGTTCTTGCTTGCGGGATTTATAAGCGCTTACAAGCCGCATTACGTCAGTACTCTCCTCCAAACCGAAATGCTATTGCTGTGGCGTCTAGGAAGATCCAATTAGAAGTAGGATACTGTGGTAAGTCCCCGCGTTTCCCGTTCACAAATATGAATAGAACCCTTTCGGCTATCAGTCCGTTTTTCCCAGCGTCCAAAACACGCATCGCCGCCGCTTATGGAGAATACCAAACGCCCGATCGAGGAGAATCTCCAGGCTTTACCCTTTGCCGGAAGGCTTGGGGGGAACCAAAACTTCACCATAACTCAAGAACAACCGGAAGCCCGCCCATTTGCTGGTCGGATTGGCGGCAACCAGGCTTTCACTGTCTCTCTACGGAACAATCCGGAAGCCGATGCAATCGTGAAAGAAACACCTGATGCCGCTCCATTACGGTGTTTCGAAGACGTGATAGATCTGAAGGGGTTTCTCCAGCCCGTCATCTGGAAAGCCGCTGTCATAGAATGCTGGGGTATGTGTCTGTCGCATCGAACTCTCAATTCACTTTGCTAAAGGGATTTCGCAAGGAACATCGATGCTCGTGTTCTCCGTTGGGCTGATCGCCATTGCCCTCGGGCCGTACCGCTCCCCGGACTCCCTGGCGGTGCCCTTGGTCGCGGCTCTGACCAACTGGTTCGCCATCACTCTCTTCATCTTCGCGGCAGCACCAGCGTCTGGAGGTCATCTCAACCCCTTCATCACCATGGCAACGTTTACGACAGGTCTTTCAACGCTCTCGCGCTCTGTGTTATACATCGTTGCTCAATGCATCGGAGCATTGATTGGAGCCTTTTTGCTAAAGCTCGGGATCAGTGGTGCTGATTATTTCTCTTCCGTACGTGCTCCCCCCCGAGACATGAAGTAGCGTTGGACTGACATGAGTGACTGTTTGGTATAGGGCACTGTTCCCGGCTGCAGCATAGACACCTCGCTCGTAAGCTACGGCCAGGCCTACGTTCTGGAATTGACTTCATATCTGGTCACTATTTTCCTTTCTTTCGGAGTCGGTCTGGATCCCCGGCAAGGGGAAGTCTTTGGTCCCGCTCTAAGCCCGATATTGATTGGCTTGACGGTGGCGTTCGCCAGCTTCGCGACGGGATTCTTGAAAGAAGGCTGGGGTGGGGCTTGTAAGTATTCCCTGATGACTACGGTTCAAAGAACCGAGATGTTATGGTCTTACACTTTAGGCTCTTCTTGATTACACAAAAAACTTCCAGATGATCACAGGCTAATCATGCGGTGTTTACTGTTAGCGCTCAATCCAGCGAGATGCTTTGGGCTTATGGCTGCGAAGGAAGACATGCACGCCCACTGGATCCATTGGTTGGCCGCAGCCACTGCTGCCAGCTTCAACGGGGTAATGTACTATGTGATACCACCACATGGTCGGAAAGCGAAGGTTCAGCATAGTACTTGTTGATCGGGTTCCTTGACGCTAGCTTTACGTATTGCTTTGATTCGATTTGATGGAAACGAAGGTAACAAACAAGATGTATGTGATGGTGAATACTTATCTACAAGAGGCATCCGAAGGACGTGGATCGCGAGGGGTAGAAAAGGAGTGTTGAAGCTTAGCGTTTATTATGTACGTTACGCGGCTTCCTTACGCGCGGCTGTGGTGGCTGAAATTTGCTACCGCAAGCGCCAGCAAGCCGTGTCAGCTCCTTTTTGAGCACTGACGTTGAAATTGACAGCTTACGGTGCAGTCAATCCCACGTCCGGTGGTATGTATAAGGAACATGTAGCCATCGCGTTGCATGTAAGGAAAACGACGGGGATCATGGTGAGAGCTGGCTTTATTCAGCAGGTTGTCCGTGGATGCACACACTTTATCTCCACTACAGGGGTTTGCTAAAAGTGGCTTCGGGCCGCAAAGCCACGTCTGCGGGCGGAGCTCGCTCACCCCAGTCGGCCCCGACAACGAAGCGGCTGTGTCCGCACTCGGACCTAATCATTCGAGCGCGTCGAACAACAAGAGCGGGGACCCCCACAGTTCGATTACATATAGCACGAGCTGAAAACGAAAAATGCCTTTTGCAGCAACAAGGCCGAGCGCGTGGACATAGCCACTTCTGCCTGGCTGCAACGGGCTTCTTGCCAGCCGAGCAACGGCGCTGTTTCAGATCCGTGCGCGGACAACGCACAGCCTCAAGTGTCAAGCTTCGGCTGGGCACGACTGGCAGCGGTTAAGCCTCGGAAATGTGGGGACCATGGCGCCCTCCAGCGCTCCCAGCGTAACGCCGTCAAGCGCCGATACTTATAAGCTGGCGAGTCGTTCGCCCCGCGCCTCTCCAGCACGTCGGACCCTCACACACCACTCGACACCATGGTGCAATGCACAGCGAGAGACATTGGCAAGATCAGGGAGGTGCCCCTCCCGGGCATGCCCATCAACTTCCACTCACTAGCCCAGTAAGATGCTACACTTCACTCTCATCCGCCCCGTTTCTAACGCCCTCGCCCAGGAACATTTCTTTCATATTCAGCGCCGTCACCATTATCATCAGTTTCTTCTTGATGTCGCGCCATGCCTCACACTATACCAAACCAGATGAGCAAAAACAGTAAGTCGATCGTTTTTCACCCAACATTCCCGTTACTCATGTACTTGCGCCTTCCAGAATCATTCGCATCCTCTTAATGCCACCCATATATGCGGCCGTATCAATGCTGTCCATCCACTACTACACGAAACACGTCTACTTCGAAGTCATGCGCGACTGCTACGAGGCCTTTGCCATCTCGAGTTTCTTCACGCTCCTCTGCAACTACATCACCCCCGACCTGCACGACCAAAAGGCCTTCTTCCGCACCATCACGCCCAACAACTGGGTATGGCCCATAACCTGGTGTCAAAAATGCACCGGCGGCGAGACCAAAGGATGGCTGCGCAAGCCAGCGAGCGGGCTGACCTGGTTCAACGTAAGGCGCGCCACGTCGGAAACGGCGCCACAAAAAAAACCCCCCCCCAAGACCCTGTCCATCGCGCTGATCACCATGTCCGCTCGCAGATCATCTACGTCTCCATCTTCCAATACTGCTTCATCCGCGTCTTCTTCACCCTCGTCTCGGTCGCGACCGAGCACCACAACATGCTCTGCGAGGACTCGCTGTCGCCCAAATACGCGTACCTGTGGGTGCTCGTCTTCGACTCATCCGCGGTGACGCTGGCCATGTACTGCCTGATCCAGTTCTACGCGCAGCTCAAGACCGAACTCGCCGCGCACCGGCCGTTCATGAAGCTGCTGTCCATCAAGCTCGTCATCTTCTTCTGCTTCTGGCAGAACGAGCTGCTGAGCGTCCTCAGCTCCGTCGACGTCATCAAGGAGTCCGAGTTCCTCGCCTACGGCGACATCGAGGTCGCCCTCCCCAACATGCTGATTTGCATCGAGATGGCCTTTTTTGCCGTCTTGCATGTTTTTGCGTATCCGTGGAAGGAGTACGGCGTGCGCAAGGAGGACGGCGTCGAGGTCGTGCTGCGCGTCGGTATGATTAGGGCGCTGGCCCATGCGCTGAATCCGTGGGATGTCGTCAAGGCGTTTGCTCGCGGCTGCAGGTGGTTGTTTGTGGGGTCGCGGCAGAGGCATTTGGATCCGTCGTATCGGTTGAAGGAGGGCGGGTCGATTGATTCGGAGGAGGTGCCGATGCGGCCGAGGGCTGGGCGGGAGGCCGTCTAGGTTGTCGGTGGGAATGGTTGTAGCGTTTCTTTTATGATATACCCTGAGCGGAGCGAAGCAGTTGGGATCTTGCATGTTGAATTCATCAGGTTGAGCTGCGTTTTATATTGCCAAGGCGTTTGAGCTTCCTCTTCGTCAGGAGGTTATGGAGAATCTCCTGGTATTAGTGGCTTCTGAGTTTTGATCATGCTGGTCGGTAAGTTGTTTGGATGCTGTGTGGGCGGCGTTGAGAAGCTCGTTGAGTTTCTCTTGGGCATTGAACTCTTTGGGAATCTCCCACGTAATTACGCCGCCTGATTCTGTTGAAGCTGCGATCTGTGCCGCCTCACATGCCTGTCGCAACCATTCCGTCCACACTGCATCGCGAGGGGCCATATCGCCAAGATTAATCCAGTTGATGGACTTTGTCAAGACAATGGCCTTCCAAAGGGCTTGAGTGTATGTCGGACTCTCTGGCTCATCGATCTTCTCTTCCTCCACAATGTACGGTGAGGTAAGTAGGTACAGCGTTGACGGTATTGTAGAAGTGAGGCCATAGACCAAAGTTAGTATGGCGTATCCGGCGATGAAGTATGCTTGCAACATGGTTGTGGACAACGCCAGAAAGACCACACTGATGCGGAGGAGAACATCGGCTAAGGCTGTGATCAGATAGTACTGATAGTCGTGTTTCATGGTGTACGAAGCTGTTTCGTGGGCGAAGAAGACCTCTTCAGCAACGGCGCGACTGCATCGGACAATATCGAAGGAGTGCCCGCCGCCCTCACCAGACTTCCCTGCTTGACGTATGACGACGTCGCCCTGGCCAGACTTGTCGGCTCCACTAAGATGCTGGCCAGGCGGGAGCTTGGCAAGGTTTGCAAGGCCAGCCAGCGGCGCAACCAGTGACATGGTTGATATGGCGACGATTCCCCAGCCATCCTGATACACGACCGCTACGGCTAAAAGGGCCCCCGAAACCAAGGCACCAAGTATCGTCGGGAATGTGAGCGGCCCGGAACTCTTGAAGAGTGTTCTTGAACTGCTGTCCAGAAGGTCCTCACGCTTTCGAATTCTGGTGCATCGGACTTCGAATGGTTTCAGCGCCCGGATATCCCTAATATATCGATTAGACTCTTGCATGCCGAGAGTCAAGGCGCAGTGCTTTGGGTACACTTGTTATGGATTTCACTTACAAGCCTAACAGCGCAGATGCGAATTGGTTGAGGTAATCTCTTTCCCACCCTGCTGAACAACTCATCACACGCACCTCAATGATCTGATCCCTCTGTCGCTTTGCTTGAAGGAGTACCTGTGGAGACGGAATTAAACGCGGCAGAAGAGATAACTTGGACATTGGGATGCCTTGCGCAACAGTCATGATAATGTCGCTGCCGATGAACATGATTGCCACTACGGCGAAGCGCAGCTGGATGGTTTCCCAGTCAAGGGAAAGTTGAATCATCTTTGCCCACAAACTGCTTTGCCGTGCTCGTTGCAGAGAAATTATTGGGCTTGGCCAATATCGAATGCGCGGATTAACGAGGGGTGAAAATCAAGAGAAGCTGGCAGATGGGGCTGGCATGCAAGAGTCTCCGAGACGAGGCTTACAATATATCAGCGGGCCTCAAAACTCCTACCTTGAGTTCCGCAAGAGCCAAGATCTGCTAAACCCCTTTTACCATACGCTTTGTAAGAGAAATAAGCCAAAATATGCACCTCTGTCCAGTAATATACGTCGATAAACGAAGGCGTCAGCTGAAGATCGTGTGGCGCAGAATGAACAAATCATGATCCTCGACATGCTTTCAGCCTTGCTCACCGGTGTAGCTGAATGCGGGTGCTGCAGAATGCACACATATGGGGCATTTAAGTGGCCTGCTTTCCCAGTATTCGCCGACGCGTAGCATACTAACATCCCTTTCGCAAAAGCGCTCCTATTGACATGTCTTCACTCTTCGGTACGCTCCCTCAGAACGCCACTGTTACATGGAGACCTGAGCCGAGTCTCCGAGGCTCTTATGCAATTCTGTCCAGTTGCATCATAACAATAGGCCTTTGCGTGTGGACTGCAGTGCATCTGAACATACCTGAGATCCATGGCGGGAGGGGACAGAGACTGCGTAAGATAGGCTGGTTGATCTTGGGTCTGATCGCGCCAGAAGTGGTTCATTTTCTTTTTATTACTTTTTTCTGATTGAGCTGGCATTGCTGATAACTTACAGGTCGCATACACGGCTTGGCGACAATGGCGAATAGCATCAAATTTGGGTAAAGACATCCGACGCTTGTTTCGCTCCCCTGTGCGTGCGGGATGGTCTTCTACTCAATGCTTTTATGCAGTCATGGGTGGCCTTGCATTCTCAATGCCATCTGACAGCACAATCATGCCCCGCAAGCGGACACGACTCACGCTTACACCACGAGGCATCCTTTTTATTGCTTCGCAGCGTGAACAATGGCTTCCAGAAATGCCAGAAGAGACTATCCTTGACAAGAGCAAAGCCAATGGTCTCGCAAAGACACTAGTATGTCTGCAGGCTACCTGGTTCTGCGTTCAATGTCTGCATCGGCTCATCTCGAAAATGCCCCTAAGCCTTCTTGAGCTGAATACCTTCGCTCATTCTATCTGTACGCTTGCCATTTACTGGATCTGGTGGAACAAACCTTTGGACGTCAGCGAGCCGACCTTGCTACATGCTGGCGAATCCGATGGCCTGAAGCAAACTCTAGCTCTCATGTGCCTTGCCAGCGAGCTTGATAACGACTCAGCCGAGTTTGACCTGTTCCAGGCAGCTCCAAAACAGTATTCAGGCTCTGCAGATGCACTCGGGCCTTTGATACTGTACCGGGACGTTGAAAATACCAGAAAGTATGTTCGAATACGATACCATCCCGAACATAAAGACCTAGGCCCAACCTGGCTTCAGTTTACTGCTTTCAGTAGTCATCTGCCCGAAAATGACTCCACATGGACACGATTTAACGCCAAGGCCAAGAAAGGGCTAAGGTTCAGGCCCGGAAGACGCGCTTATCACGAAACGAGATCACAGTAAGTATTTCGTGCTCCCTTGTTCAGATTTCTCGAACCCTGACCGTAATCAGAGACCCGATTGACTACAAACTGTACATGGGACAGACCTTTTTTGGCTTCTGCTACGAGCGCATCAAGGGTCTTTCCATGGCGCATAGACCGGTTGGAGTCGTAACCTTTTCCCGGCCACACATATATCTCAGTAGCCACGATCTTGAGCGATGGAAGTGTGCATCGCAAGCGCTCGATATGTTCGGGCTCCTTGAGAAACACGACGACGGACAGCACTTCCTCAAAGGGCAATACGTCTACAACAAATCGTACGTGGAAGGCCCAAAAGATAAGGAATTACAGCTACATAATTCGCTCTGCGACAGGGTTCCCAATTGGCCTCTGGACATCAACATCAGGAGTATGAAGACTTCCCAACCACTTTCGATCGCTTTCGCCGGGTTCCTCACAGCTGGCGCGTGTTACGGGGGCCTCCACTTGATGGCCTGGGATGCTCCATTTTCTACTTCTGCTGAGTCGTTCCTGTGGCGCGCCTCGGGAATCGTGTTGGTAGCCGCTGCACCTCTTTGTGCCGTCCTATACACGTCCTTGGAGTGGTTCGAGAATGGGATAAGTGAGTGGGCAACGGAGCCACTGCGGCATCGGGGGACGCGCTTTGTGCGCGTAATCATTGTATGGTTCCAGATATGGCTTTCTGCCGGGTTCTGGTTGGTATCTGTCCTCTTGGTTGCGCTGGCCGCTTCATATGTTGTGGCCAGAGTCTACCTCGTGGTTGAGAGTTTTCTGAACATCTCGCATTTGCCAGAGGAGGTTTTTGAAATCCCGACTTGGACGAGATACTTTCCACACATCATGTAACGTCACCCGCATACACGTATGAGATACACCGCAGAAGGTAGTTGAAAAGAATTCGAGTCTACCGGCATCTTCTTTGCAGAGACAACGCACTATCTGTACATTTGTTGTGTCTTCACAAGCTCAAGGGTGATCAAGCGTTCAATTTCCTTGACGTACTCTCTGTATCACATGCGTCAGTTCCGGCTTCTCCTCCAGTGCAACCCTCCATTACTCCAACCACCAACCTCCCTCCTTTCCCAACACCCCAACCACCAACCTCCCTCCTTTCCCAACACCCCAGCCCCCGTCCTCTATCTTTTTCCCAAGCTCAACCCCCCAAAACCACCAAACCGACCCTTCGCCTCCACACGTCCATCTCGAACCTTTCCCACCTCTCCTCCCCGGCGGCGGGCAATGATATTGATGACCACCAGAGTCCCTGTTGCTGTCCCCCACTCATCACGCACATCCACTTCAACGTCAAAACCGTTGAGTACGCATCACAACCGCACGGAGCCAGAGCGAGCTTTTGGTAGAAAAAACCGTCAATTCGTAGAGCGTCAAGCCTGCCTTGGTATCGTCCCAACATTACACAACCCCCTCTTGCCTCCCACATCAGCCAAACACCCCCCAAACGGACCGCACCCACATCCCCCGCCTCAAGCCTTCGCCTCAGCCGCCACCGGCGCCGCGCCCGTAGCAGCAGCCGCCTTGTTCTTCTTCGCCAACCTGAAGCCGCCGACGACCATAACCAGCGCCTCCAGCCCCAACACGACCGCCAGCGTCACCATGGCGCCAATCACGCCGCCCACGGCAGCCGAGATGCCGTTGCCCTTACCACCACTGCTCTCGCCCTCGCCAGACCCAGACCCAGACGAGCCGGCGTCTGCCCCATCGGCATACGCAGCGCACGTGCCCGTCGAGTTCCCGCACTTCGTGCACCACTGCTCCGTATCCTCAATCGCAAACGCGCGCATCCCGTCCACAAAATCATCCCACTTCACCTCCACGTCCTCACCTCCAAACAACGGATACGCCTTTGGCTCACTCGCCTCGCCCGCCGTGCCATTATGAAACAGGAACCGGACGTACAAATCCGCCTCGTCGACATCCGCAATGGTAGAGTCGTTCGCGGGCGTGAACAGCTCAAACACCATGCTGGACGCATAGTCAGCGACGCCGCGGAAGGCGGGGTCGGCGGCGGGCAGGCCGGCGAGGCCGAAGAAGGAGGCGAAGGTGGCGTAGGCGCCGAACTGGACGCCCAGCTTGGCCGCGCTGCTGGGCGAGGTGATGCTGCTGTTGAGGTGCTGCAGCACCTCGCCGGCGAGCTGCATGCCGGCGACGGCGCGCATGGCGTCCGAGGCGTTGTAGGCGAGGCCCCACTCGTGGGCGTCGGCGAGGGTGCGGAGTTGGAGGAGGGTGGTGTTGGTGAGGAGGTCGGCGGAGGGGATGGTGGCGTTGTGGATGGTGGCGACGTTGATGAGGTCGTAGACTGTTTGGGTTTTGTTAGCGGGCGGGGGGAGAGGATGGTGGGGAGGTGGTACGGACCGACGTAGGCGTTCTTGAAGCTGAGGTAGTCGGCGTCAAAGGTGGCGTTGACGACGGGCAGCAGGGCCTGGTAGAAGTCGTGGGTGTCGTCGAGCGCGGCGGCGTAGTCGGCGGACAGGAAGTAGTTGTTGGAGCTGGTCTCGGCGGCGCCGCAGTCGGACGTGTCCTGCAGCCAGCCCGCGTCCTCGCTGCCTTGGCCGGTGCTGGTGGTGCCGACGGGGATCAGCTGGTAGCCGTCGAGCGGGGCCGACACGGAGCTGCCGTTGCGCAGCGTCTCGGCCGTCACGTCGCTGCCGACGGGCGGGTACAGGCCCTGCAGGAAGCCCGTGGCCGAGTTCTGCAGCACCGTGTCCGACGGCGCCGTCACGGTGAGCTGCGACTGCTTGACGATGTCGGCGTTGAGCCCGGCGATCTTGAAGTCGGCGTCGGCGGCGACGTAGCGGTTGCGGTAGTACTGGCCGCTCTGGTACACCTGCTGGTAGCCCAGGTCGGTGAGGTTGGCCGGCTTGAGCGCCTTGGGAGTCCGGTCCCCATGGCGATGGAACATGTAGGCTCCAAGGATGGTCTCGGCCGCACTGAGCGGCACTGCCGAGAGCAGCAGCGTGGCGGCGGCGGCGGACAGCATGGTGGTTGTCTGTCGCGGTGATGCTCAATGGCAGGGTTCCGGGAGATGGCGAGAAGAGAAAGCAGGCGGCTTCTGAAGAAAAGAAAAAGAGAAACGGGCGGCCATCTCCGCGGCTATAAGCAAAAAGGCACAAGCTATCAAGGTGGGGTTGCGGTGCAGAGCCAGGGACGGCAAGCATTGGCTTATCAGATGCGCACCAGCGGGAGGATCAGCCTATCACTGCCAGGCACAGGGCGGCGACCAGGCCGGACGCGGTAACCGGCGGGCAGCAAGCTCTCCACACATGGCCGACGGCACCCTTGGCGGCGTGATAGCGGTGCGGCCACCGAGGAGAAAGGCGGCGCGCATTGGTGGTCTCGGCCCGTTGCGTTGCGAGCTGCATGGAAGCCAGGCGTCAGATAATCCATGTCGAATGTACGCGAGCCCATTACCGATCAACGGTGGTGGTCAGTCAGCGATGTCGGCCGGAAAAAAAGCAGCCAAGGCGGGGAAGGAGCTTGGGCCACCCTCCTTCTCTTTTCCCACATCGTGCCTCCTCCGCCCATCTACAGCAGCCACTCCGACACTGCTTCCTCCAGTCATCAGCGCTCTCACCTGCTTCGCCAACCACAGTAAACTTCCCTTCGCTGCGTGAATCGCCGGACTTGATGAATACAGGGCGGAGGTTGAGAAGATCTTCCGATTGGCCGTCCCCACCCTTCATCGCCTCCACTCTCCGCATTCTCCCCATTCTTCGCAGACCTCGGTCTCGTGTTCTCCGGCTTTGCTTTGCTCCAACTGCAGAAACACCTCGCTTCCAAGCCCCACGCCCGAGATGCCCGAGCATGTGCACTGCAAGTCCGGAAGCGCCTGCCTTTTCGAGCTCGAGTCCGTGCCGACGCGCCAAAAAAGACCCCGGCTTCTCGCCAATCGTCCCGAACCCCATCCACAACAGTCACGGAACGACCGCGACAAACAAACAGATGCAAGAGAGAAAAAAACATATATCATACCGAAACTAACATTTGAACAGAGAAGGAAATTTTTTCCATCGTTACAAACAAACCCCCCTTCGTTCCAACAAACAGCAATGCCATCATCATAAACCGCCCATCACGATCCCCTTACAATCAGAAAGACAGAGACCTCCCCCCTCAGTCCAACCACACAGCATTAGCGCAGCACCCGCCATCCTGCAGATCCAGGCGGGCCACGACCTCGGCCCTGGAGCCGTTGACGTAGCGCCACACCTGCAAAAACTCCTCCTGGGTGTCGGTCAGGGCGACGAACTCGTCGCTGAAGGGCGCGGGCGTGACGGCGTTGGCGGTGCCGCCCGACGTGGTCGTGTTGGTCAGGAAGAGCTGGTTGACGATGGCGCCGGTCGACGACAGCTGGTAGCCGCTGATGTAGCCCGGGACCGTCTCGTCGCGGCTGCGCGACGACGCCCACAGGAAGGTGCCGCTGGCCGCGACGGCGACGTCGTCGGACCAGTAGTTGGCCGTGTTGTTGGCGGCGAGTTCTGCATCATGTGGTGGTTAGCTGGCTGCGGTGCGGAAGCGGAAGCGGAAAAAGAGCAAGGGAAAGTCGTCCGCCGCCTACTCGGGAAAGGAATTGTATGGGTGGTAACTCACCAGTCTCGGGAATCAGCGGGTACGTCACGTTGGTGAAGGTGGGCTTGCCCGTCTCCTTGTCCAGCGTGTACTGGGCCAGCTCGTTGGCCTCCTCCAGCACGACCCACAGGTAGTCGCCGTTGGGATGCACGGCGGCGTGCCTGGGATTGGCGCCCTCGACGGGCGCCGCCATGCTCTCGACCTCGGTCAGCAGGCCCGTCGTCGGGTCCACGCTGTGCGTCCACACGGCGTTGCCCGAGTCGTCGGCGCTGTACACGAAGCGGCCGTCGGGCGACAGCGCCAGGCCGTGCACGCCCGACGTGCCCGTCGTGTACGACACGTTCTGGGCGACGCCCGCCAGCGCGCCCGTGGCGGCGTCGACGGACAGCACGTTGGCGCAGTCGCCGAAGGGGTCGCCGTAGACGACGTACGGCGGGTATGAAGCGCCCACGACGTAGATGCTGCGCTCGCTCGTGCAGTTCCCCGAGAGCGGCAGCGTGTTGGTGTGCGTCAGCGACGTCGCGTTGTCGACGCTGTACGACGTCCACCCGCCGTCCTCGACCGCGTAGAGGGCGCGCTTGTCGTGCGAGAAGGCGATCCACGCGTGCGGCGCGTGCGCGCTGATGTTGGCCGCGAGGTTGAGCGTCAGCGCTTGGTCGTCGAACTCGACCGCGTACAGGTTGTTCCCCGAGAAGGTGCCGACGAAGAGGTGGTGCACGGTGGCGCTGGCGAGGGAGGGGAGGAGCGCGGCGGCGCCGGTGAGGAGGGGCGTGGAGGTCTTCATGTTGGATGGTTTGAGTGAGGGTGTGGGAGGTTGGAGGGAAGGGCGGGCGTAGAAATAGGGAGCAAGCAGACCGCCGCAGCTATAGTTATGTATACCTACCCGCCGCACCTACTTCCACGGCCTTCCGTCCATTATTCGCACGCGTCGTAAGCCAAGGCCGGCCCAATGCATTCGGGCGCCGTTCATTGGTGGGACTGCGGGAGAAAAGGGCGGCAGCATTGTGGCATGGCCGTGTAGTGGCCGCGTACGCCTCGCCGTCGACCGTGCTCCCGGCAATTGTGGTTGTTCGGGGCCAGCTGCGCGTACCTGCGTCCGTCCCTAGCGCGTTTCGTGCGCCCATTGCAGGCCCGATCTCTGGGCGAGTCGCGTTTAAGTTTTCGTAAAAACTCATGATGCCTGTCCCCGACGCGCGGCGGGGGCCTGTTTGACTACTGCACAACATCCCATCCCCCTCGAAACGTCATTTCGGAACATGTAGACTTCGGGGTCGCGCGCGTCGTCGTCGTCGACGGGGTTTCTTCCCCCCCTCGATCACGCAATCCTCTAGTCTAGCTCACACAGCCCCCCGAGGCTTCGCATGCCTTGGCGAAAGCTTAGCCTCAACGGCTGTACTTTGTTTACATTGAGGCTGACGCGGCCTCTGCCGTGAAACCTCCTGTTTCTTTCTAACCTCGAGAGGCTTACGTCGGCTTGGACCGTGCGGCTAGTCGTTGGTCTATGCTGGCCAATCGGGCGCTGTGTGTTTTTTTTGCGTTGTCGTCGCGTGCGCGCTAGCTGCTTTGGGTAATTTTTGGGTTTTCTTGGAAGTAGTGGGTGCGCGCGTGTAGAGGGAGCGGTGAGTGACGGGCGGGCGAGTTGTTGGCGTGGGCTTTGGATGCTGTTGAACTTTGATTTGTACCGTTGAAGCCATGCTACCCATATAGTGGAGAAGACAAGTTGTATACTACGCGCCTATGCTCTGCATCTGCCAAGCTCACTGAGTGAGAAGCGAAGAGAAAAGACAAGAAGAGAAAAGCAGGCCTGTTTCCTGTGCCATATCCAACAGTAAGAAGTGAAGAAGCTGTTCTAGCAGACTGGCACCAGCCAGTGTTACACAATACGACCACCCAAGTCAGAACCCGCAAACAGTTATAGACATCCATCTACAAAAAAAACTCAAAACAAGGTAATAACGGTGGAAAGAAACACAGAGGGGTGGTCGTGTGTGTTTTAGACACAGCTGATAAAAACACCAAAAATACAAGGGGGTGGGAGAAAGAGAGACAAGAAGGTAATGTGGTGAATGTAGGCACCATAGGGGAAGCAGTATGGGAGTGGACAAGTTTTGGTAGGGGAGGCCGCTGCTCGCAATGTCTGAAGGCGTCAGTGGGGTCGTTCTGTTGTAGAGGGGCTCAGAGGAGGGGCGTTGACGTACCATGTGATGAGCAGCGTTTGCTCAAGGGTTGTAAGGCTCAAGGGCTGTAAGGGTAAGGGTTGTGGGCAATGTCCCAAACGTCACCCACCGGTATGCCCTCCCACTTCATCTCCGCCAAAAACTCATGCGGAGACTGTGTTTTCGGCTCCTCCTGCCCCTTGACCTTTTCGTACTTTTCCAGCTTCTTCTTGAATTTCGTCTTCTCGATGAAATCCGCGATGGGCTGGCACACGAACGTGCTCGGGACCTTGCTATACCAGCAGATCTGCGGCATGTCAGCCGTCCAAGGACCCAGGAACATGCCTGTGGAGGCAAAGTGCTGGCCTTGGAACATGCTCATGACGCGCCTGATGCGGCCATCCAGCAACACCGCCGGATCCTCCCCCGACGACGCATGGCTCCAGTTCGGATCGACGCAGCGCGGCGTCTCGGCAAGCAGAGCCTCGCCATCGTACACGGTGTCGTCCTCATCGCCCGGGGCCGGCGGAAGCGGGGCAAAACGCCCCCAAAGGTCGGCTCTGACCTCGCTCATCCGCTTGACCTGGAGCAGGAGCCTGTACCGCGGCTCCAGCATCGTCTTCTGCAAAAAGTAAATGTAGCGGCGGCCCCGGATATTTTCGAGGTCTAGTCCCCGCAGACCCAATGTCTCCTCTATGCCGGTGTCGTGCGTGGCGTGGTAGAAGTACCACACCGCCTCGGGGGTCAAGCCGAAGAAGCGCAACATCTTGCGTTCGTGTACCCTGCAGCGAATCTCTCTCGCGGCGGCTCCGAAGACGTTCTCCCAGGCCATTTCGACAAAAGCCGGGTCGCACAAGCCTCCGCTCTCGTCGACCAGCCTTTGGGTCTCTTGCTCCACCGGCTGCCGGATCTCTGCCTCGTCCGGTGGTTCCGGGCGGGGCTCTTCGTACATGCTGCGGTTGTTCATGAGCATGACGATGTTGCTGAGGAAGGGAGGATAGCCGTCCTTGTTGGTCGCCGGCATGGTGCGCTGCTCTGGGCGCATGTGCGCCCATTTGTCCCAGCACTGCTCGGCGAAGGCGTCGTCGAGGCCCAGGTACACGAGCGTCTCTCGCGAATGGAGAAGGGTCGGGAGGGGGAAGTTTTCGATGCCTTGGTTGAACAAGACCTCCACATATGGGTCGTCATGGGGTAGTACCTCCCGCCCGGCCTGCATCCAACGGCTGCTAGGGTTTTCGACCGGGAAGTCGGTAACGAAACCTCGTAAGCGGAGGTTTATCGCGTCCCTATGGTGGAGGATGGTCGGGGTAGCGACCGGTTTTTCGCTTAGATTGATAGGCATGGCGCGGAGTTTGAAATGAAGGTGCGACGAGATGTGGGTATCATTGCATTCAATTTAAACTCTACGTCGTGTAGCACTTTCGACTAATGACTGATCAGAGCAGGTAGCGAGTAGCTGTATGCACAAGCAGGCCCAGTACCGCTATTCAGGATTGCAGATCGAGCCAAACATAATGACAACCTGTTTTTATTGGGTGGTTGAATCTGATTTCGTCACGTAGATATGGGTTTTAGAAGCAAAAACGCTGTCTACATGTTAAATTCTACTACCTGCATGTGAGGGTTTTGAATGGTGAAAAACCTACCCCACTGCCTTATTCGAACGCCCACATAGAATACTCTTGGACATAGATGAGTTCGAATTAAACTACCCAAGTATTACGGTGTAGCGTACTGGTGAAGCCCAAGCGGACCACTCTGCACCGAACCAAACACTGGACACACGAAATATTTTCCAGTCGAGCCAGCAGCGCCGCCACCCACACTAAAAGACCCTGACCCAGGCGCCAGATAACTCACAGTGACTCATTCCGACTCATCCACGCCGCCCCCAACCTCTTCAGTTGAATACTTAAACCTATCAAACCCCCCCAACTCAGAGTTCCCTTCAAGATTTCTCCTGCTCCCTCCCAACCGATCGGGACAAGACCCTGAAGCCCCGCCCAATCACCAACGCAGCCCATCCACGTACCCACCAGAAAGAGGCCACGCAGTCAAAAGAGAGAGAGAGCGAGAAGAAAAAAAAAGCGCGCACACATCCAGGGTCCAAGAAAAAAGAAGAAAAAGCCACGCACCAACAGTTCCAACCACGCACCCGACAACCGGACGTCCCACCCATACCAACGCACCGACGACGAGGCGAAGCCAAGCCAAGCGAGCCACACAACAAAAAAAAAAATTACCATGGTCAAGCCCATCTTCTTCCTCAAGGCGGACGAGGCCGAGTTCGGGTGGCTGTGCCAGTGGTACGCGGCGCCGTTCGCGCACGAAGGCACCACGTTCAACTGCGCCGAGCAGTGGATGATGTGGCGCAAGGCGCGCACCGCCGGCGACGAGAAGGCCGCGGCCAAGATCTTGGCGACCAGGGAACCGCGGAAGCAGAAGAGTCTGGGGCGCAAGGTGGAGGGGTTCGATGAGGGCGTGTGGGATGGGAGTGAGTGATTTTTTTTTCTTTATCTTTCCCTTCCCCTTCCTCGTGCACTCTCTCCCGTGGGTGCGTGAGACAGACGCGGGTTGCTGACGTCGGTGGCCGTGCACGTGTAGTCAAAAGTCAAGTCGTGGAAGAGGGGAATTATTTGAAGTTCACCCAGAATGAGGCCCTGCGGAAGATGCTGCTGGATACTGGCGAGAGGGAGTTGGCCGAGGCGTCGAAATTCGATCGTGTGTGGGGGATCGGGTTTGCGGCGGCTGATGCTGCGCACACGCCGAGGGAGGAGTGGGGGGAGAATTTACTGGGGAAGGCGTTGGTGAGGGTGCGGGAGCGGATTCGGAGGGAAATGGAGGAAGCATCTGGGGATGGTGTTACTGTGAGGGAGTAAGAGACTGAGTGTTTGTGGATTTTTAATGGATAGCCTATTCATTCATTTTCTTCTACCAGCTTAGAAAACAGTCAATGTGGTTAATCAGCAGCCCTGACAGGCCTACCTCGTTCCTGAGGCCACAGGCGGGTTGTTTGTGTCTTGCTCGATTAGGCTTAGCTTAGTTTGCTGGCAGGCGGTGATATAACCCACCACCTGCGGCACCACCTCATCGATCATCCTTCGCACTCATCAGTAATGATTAGGCAGACGTAACTGTTTCTCATACCCCTACTCTGCTACCGTAATATATTCTGATACATACTGCAATAAAATTTCCCTGCTTACGTTTGGTTGGTATGAGTAGTCGAAGATCAGCCGGAGAGCAGGATAGTTCCATGACACAAAAGTGAGTTTCGCTCGGAGACAAAGTCATTACGAAGTACGCACTGTAGTATATGATACCTGTTTCCGCTTCGTCGAAGTCACTATAGCATCAATTGTGAATCCAATCCCCCCACACTAATCACTTCAAGATACTTGTCGTAAACGACATCCTCTGGAATCCTTTGGTACCAACGGCGAATCGTCAGGTCGCGTTGGACCGCACACATCTCACTCCAGATTTGCCAATCGGAAGGACGAAAACCGAGTCTTTCTGGCATCACGGGTCTTTCAGTTGCCTGGACGATTTTACAAACGGCTAAGCAGCACGGCTGCAATCTGCCATCAGCCATGATCCTCGAGGCTCGCGATGCTTGTAGCGGAGCTAGCGGATGAAATGGTGGCCAATTACTCGAGAGCGCCCTGCAGTATCAGGAGTTTAAGCAGCTCTTCGGAAAGGAGGCAGCCGCGAAACTCCTGAAGTTTAGGCTGGCGCAACAGCCAGAAATGGAGGCTCTGGTCAACGGCAGGCCGGAGCTCCGTGAACGAAGCCAGACTCGGAGGGTGGATTTCGTCTCCGTGTACTTCGACGAATTCATCCCAGCCTCGAAGAGTTCAAGAAGGACATGTCCGAAGAGTCTCACGGCTTCGCCTCTTACCGCGGGGAAGTGCTCCAAAACGTCAGTGACCAAATGTAGGGAACACGTCAACTTGAGAATTACTACTGAGGTACCAGTGCAACGAATAACAAAGACGTTAGCCGGGCTAACTATCATATCCTGGAAGGTCGCACATAGTGAGTCAGTTGACGGCTGCTGTTTTCCACCATGGCAGGACGAGAAGACTTTCATCAGCAGCTGTTGAGTCTCCTTGGAAGCTGGATAGAGTTGGCATATGAGGGATCGGATCATGCAATCAAGAGACTGTTTTGCAGTTTCTTTGTAGTCGAAGAAGTAGTAAAGGACAGTCCTCCGTGCCTTGGCGTCCTCGTGAAGAGCATCAACGATAGTAGAGCTAAGGACCGTTTTGCCACACGCGACAAGGCCATGAATCCAGAGAAATGAACTTGCTGTCGTCTTCCATTTGTCGAAGATCTCGCTTTGCAGAAACCACTGACAAGTGTCTTTGTGGCACTTCTTTTTCGCTTCGTTGTAGTTGATGGATGGATCAGGCGGTGACAACCAGTCGTCAAGATTTTGATCGTGGAGCGTTGAGTTTATGTCTTCCGTGATTGCTTCGACTTTGGTCAGACGCTCATTGACTTTGCTCATGTCAGCTTTAACCACACATCAACAAAACCGAAGATTTAAATGGTGACATGTGCGCCGCAAAAGATGAATCAAGCAGTATCATTGGTACATGTACAGATTCCGTACGAAACCCTTTATTGTAACGGCTCCGCCAAGGGTCCGTCGGGAAAACAGTCTGCAAATCTATACACTCCAAATGTCCAACACGTTTATTTCGAATCGAGACAAAATGAAGATCGATTTACTAACCATTCTGTGCGATCTATCTGACAGCTTCGATTGCTTTTTTCGTCTTCTCCAACTCGTTCTGCGGAACAAAATCAAGCAATTCCTTCGCAAATGCAGCTGCTATAGCCGCAGCATATGGATGCCATTGGTCGTTTTTGTGGGAGTCCGCGTAGTCGCAAATGCCCCGGATGACGAGACAGGGAAAGTTGTTCATCAGGCCTGCAGCCTCCATTTCGTAGCAGATGCAATCCTCGGAAAGGTGCTCGATGAGTTTCCTCCGGCTGACAGCATCCTTAACCACGGTGTTGCCAGACGCAATGATACCGTAGTGAATCTTCGGCTGATTCGCGATCGGAGGCTTCCGGGCTGGCACGAGCTGACCCGCATCGCACCCTCGGCAGTCGGGACCACCCTGGTGTACATAGTCGTCCTTGAACAGCCGATCCACGTTGGCTCCTGGGAACACGAATGCAGCTTGTCCATGAGTCGGCTCGGCCAATTTGGGATGTTTCGAAATCATGTCGTCGAGGAATTTCGCCATCTTGGACGGCTTGAGATCGTGCTGGGTCTGAAGGGCTGACAGCGCTTCGAGGAGTACGCCAGGTGGCTTTCCGAGGAAATCCTTGCCTTCTGGCATTTTTCCTTGGTTGGCTTTAACGAAATCATACTGGACGACACCTCCGCTTCTATCTTTCGGTTGGCTGACTGCAACATCTCCAAGGCGAAGATCACGACGAGCACTTGGTATGCCGCCACCAATGCCGACCAGAAGTCCGACCCTGATGTGTGGTAGTGAGGAGAGCATACGCTCTGCTAGTATCGCGGCTGGATTCGTTCCGCTATCGCCAGCCTCGAACGACGCGATCACCACATTGTGCTTCCCCATCCGACCCCATGAGTAAGAGTTGTCGTCCTTGGCATTCTGTACAAAATTGGTGGGCTTCTCATGTTCTTCGTCAAGGAGGGCGGTTGCTGCGGTGCGCTCAATTCTGAGGACGGCTATCCATCCGACCGTATAAAGATCTGGTGTTTTCAGGTTGATTGACATTGGGGGCAACCATCAAAGGATCTACCACGTGTCTCGGACAAGTTGATAGCAAGATATGAAAGCTTTGTAGCTGGAAAGAGTAGAGAAGATGATGTTGGAATTTCCTGAGCGATTGCCGCACGAAAACCCGGGCAGCAATGGGTATTTGTAACCTAGAACCAGGTGGGGGCTAGCATTTTTGGAAACATGCGGCTAGACCAGTGTTCATTAGAATAGAAACAATACACAAACGACATGCCAAACTTGAAGAGTTATTGGCCAGAAAGATTGTTTAGCGACGGAGAGGGGCCACTGCCTGAGTCACCCCTGTCGATTTTGACGAGCGCTTCTGTAGATCTACGCAATGTTGCACAAAAGCGGTATGGATAATCTCGCGTAGCGCTGTCCGGCTTGAGTGAATTGCCAATCATCTAGCTCATCACAAGGCTGTGGTTTCAATGAGGAAACAACAACGATTCCAAGTGGGCGGATGTTCGGCCGAGCTGACGAGCTCCGAACACGTAGCCACGAAGGAAGGTGGATCTGTGCATATGCGGCTGAATCACACATTTCGCCTATCTTCGCAGGTCTTCACATTGCCGAAGTCATCGGTGCCTTGACGTCTAGTCTATATTGTATATGCTTGTTCAAATCCCTGCAGAGCGGACCATCTCCGCCTCTGCTGCCTTCGCCGCCTCTGCTACTCTATCATAGACATCATATTCGTATGCTGTACACGCCAATGAACTCGGTAGTCAAGCTCAAGCACTCTTTTGCTCTCACTGACCCCTGCATGGCGGCATCCGGTATAGTGGATAACGTTTGATCGTTACACTTTCCCTTTACGCTCACCAAGCTGCACGAGCCGCCCCTAGCGGGATGGATGCGTCTGCTATGGGCGCTGTTGCGAATTTGATGATTTCATTGACTCATTGAGTCTTTGGGATGTCGAATTGTAGGGTGGATGGTTGTGGGCCGCAAAAGTTTCCAGTATCAATGGAAGCATACAACCCTTATACAGACATCGCCAAGAGCCTCCAACAGGACTCCACCATCGAACATACATACCTACTCCGCCCGCTTCCAGACCTCCTGGACGAACAGCCTGACAAGCCTCGATATCTCCGGCCCCCCCGACGGCAAGAGCTGCGTCGCAAAAAACGCCGCAACCCCCTTCCCCCCATCCGCGCCGCGATTCACGAACCACAGCGTATTGCCATTGCCCGCCCACGTCAGCGTCCCGCGGCGCATCCCCGTCGACAAATCCCCATCCACATACAGCAACCCTCCAAGCCCATAATCCAACCCCACACCCTCCGGCACCTTCCCGCCCCAAATAGCCCCCATGCCATCCATGGCAACCTTGAGATCGCGCCGCGCCTCGCCGCTCGCCGGCAGCTGCGGCGCGAACAGCAGGTCCGCCGTCTCCCTCTTCAACAACGTCGGCTGCTCCCGCATCAGGTCCCGCAGCACCGCGACGTAGTCTTCCACCGACGAATACAGCCCGTCGCCGCCCAAACAGTCGCGCGGCCGGCGCGGCGGCCACGCTGTGGCCCCCTCCGCGCGCGGCGCCAGAACGCCACCGCCGCCGTTCCGCCTCTTCTCCGCCGTCTGCACCAGCCGCGCTTCGATGTCCGGCCGGCGCGCGAGCAGGAACGTCGAGTCGCGCAGCCCCAGCGGCGTCCATATGTTTTCCGTCATGTACGCCTCCAGCGTGACGGTGCGCGGCTCCCCCTCCCCACCAGCACCACCACCAGCACCACCACCACCACTCGCAGCGGCAGCGGCAGCGGCAGAGGGAGGAGAAGGAGAAGGACGAGGAGGAGCCGGCGGCGCATTCAACCTCTCCACCAGCTTCCCCGCCCAATCGACGCCGACGCCGTACGTCCACCCGGCGCCGGGCTCGTGCAGCAGCGGCGCGCCGCAGTCGCTCACGACGTCGCCCGCACCGCCGCCGCCGTTGGCCTCCCGCCACGCGCCGATGGTGGGGTGCAGGGCGGCGTAGGCGAGGCCCGAGGTGTGGGTGAGGAGGTGGCGGAGGGTGAGGGGGCGGGAGCGGGGGGTGTAGGCGAACTGCGTTTCCGCACGCGGGTTCGGGTTCGGGGTGATGATGGGCTGCGCGCAGAGCTCGGGCAGGAGGGCGTCGAGCGGGTCGTCGAGGCCGATGAGGCCGCGCTCGACGCATTGGAGGGCGCAGATGGAGGTGAGGAGTTTGGTGCAAGAGGCGATGGCGAAGGTGTTGGAGGGGGTGATGGCGGGGGAGGACGTGGACGGGTGCGTGGTGCCTGAGGCGTGGGCGAGGAGGGTGGTGCCTGTGTGGGGTGGGGGGTTAGTTGGTGATGGTGGTGGTGGAAGGGGAGCGGAGGAGGAGGTACCGTCGCTGTTGATGGCTTTGCAGACGATGCCGTGGGTGGTGCGGTTGTCTGTGTGGCCGTCCCATGCGGTGGCTTTGTCGATTGTCTCTTCGAAGGTCGGCATTTTCGTTTCTTGGCTTGTCCTGATGGTTCTGGAGATTGATAAGAGTGAGGATTTTGATGAAAGTGTTGGAGGACGGCAAGCTTTAAATAAGCGCTACAACATGATACCACGTTGTACCGATCGATGTACACCGGATGCTATCAATGCTTCATCCCGTGTACGTGTCTTCAAGAGACACAGCGGAAAGCTGTATATGGCGTCCATCGAATACGCGTATTCAATCTCAGGGATCGCAAGAGCACCTTGCACCTTGGAGAGTTCAGGCAACAGCAGCCGCATCCCCGTGAAACTAGCAAGGTGGGGCGTGTCGGCAGGCACCAAGTTATTATGCAGAAGTGATTGGTCAATGGTCGCTTAGCGTTTGCTAGGATTCTGCATCCTTCAAGTGAACTGGGCGAATTGCGCGCACGACACCGAGTCTTTAAGCGTCAGACCTCCTAGGATGCCAGGCTACGGTTTCCCCCGTTTCGCAAGTGTCGATAGGTAGTTTCTTTAGCCCAATTGTTCATTAGCATGTTACCAAGCCCAGATCAATGAATTCTCAGCGGCTTACTGTACATATATATCTGCTTGATTTTCTTCAAGCTTACGTTGCTTCGTGCAACACTCAGATACCTCTCAATGCGCGGAATACTCTTCTAGTAGCGTCGAATGCATGACTTATCTTGGGTGAAGCGGCAGTCTCGTTACTGAAGTGAGGTAACCTTGGCGATGTTTCCCGTACGTACCACAGATTGCGGATGATGAAGGCCATGTACGACGAGACAGATATGTTGCAAGTGCGCAAGTATTACTTCGTTTGTACGTAGCATGAGGTACATGCAGCAGACCACCCCCCACACAGACGCCTCCGTGATCAGCCAACTCACGCCACCGTCCCCCAAGTGTAGGTATATCCCAAGTTATTTTCTGCCATAGACGCCAAGAACACTAAACAAGCAAGAAAGATCAAAAAAAGAAGCAAAGGCTAGTGATGCAAACGTACAGATCAATACAGCAAGAGAGAAGGAAAAGGGTGTAGAACTGGATCTATATCATCCAATAGTAGAGTTGCCTCCAAAAGACACAAGTAGGCGAATACTAGGCGAGGAACAGACCAAAAGCAAAAGACAAAGGGAAAGATACCGAAGTGCTGCCCAAGGTCCCCAGGACCATCTTCGTTGACAGGCGTGCTCTCATACATACCGCATCTTCTTCGCGACCAACAGGCAAGACACAACGAACGCGCACATGACCCCAAGGATGCCAAAGAACCAGCCCAGGTTGTTGCTGTTGACACCTGGAACGGGTACGTTCATGCCGAAGAGACCGCAGATCAAGTTGAGTGGAACGAGGATGGTACCAATGACGGTGATCTTGCCAAGCATCTCGTTGATACCGTTGCCCTGACTCAGGCTGTCGACCGAAATCTGCGCCAGATAGTTGGAGTGGCTGCGCGAGAGCATCTTCTCGAAATGGGACAGGTTGCTCATCATGGTGACGACGTGGTCCTGGATATCGCTGAGGTAGAGTCCGACGTCACCACGAGGCGCAACGCTGTATTGCTCGTTGCAGCGCTTGGCGAAGCCCTTGATGACATCGGCTTTGCCGCCCAGAAGTCGCATCATCGACATGACCTTCTTGCGGCATTCACCAATGGCGCGCAGGATTGCGCGCGAGTCCTCGGCGCGTGCAGTGAAAACTTGATCCTCGATAGCGTCGGTCTCGTGTTCAATGTCGCGGATCACAGGACCGAAACTGTCAACAATCTCGTCGCTGTTGGGGTTATATTAGCAAACTGAGCCCAGAGTTGGTACAGCAAGGTCCTTACATCATTGCATAGCAGATCCAGTCAGAGCTGAGGGAAATGTAGTCCTTGAGCCGACCAATTCTCTTCCGGACGTTGGCAGCGTGCGGGTTCGGCACAAAGGTAAAGGTCAACAGGCCCTCACGGAAGACAATGGCGTAAACGTTGACAGGCTCCATGAAGTCCTCGCTTTCCTTGTCCATCTGGTAGAATGAACGGAAACAGACAAAGTAGTAAGCCCGGAAGAGCTCCACTTTCTCGCGTGCCTCTTGGGTGAGGATATCCTCGCGAGTGAGGGGGTGTACTCCGAAAGCCTTGCAGATCGCAAAGACTTCTTCCTCGGTTGGGTTAAGCATGTCAAGCCACCATGTTCCAGCGTCCGGAGGGAGCTCGAAGAGATCGCGAAACCTCTCTCCAGGCATAAGAAGTCCTCCCAGGTCCGCCGCGTGGATGGTATCGTCTAGCTCGGAGGAGAAGAAGGCCCATCTGTTGACGTGTTGCTCGTGCAGGGCTGTCACATGGCCTGGGTTCTCAATGTGCACGTCGACCTTCTCGTCCTCCACGTCGGTGCCACTGTCTACAATCTGCGGAAAGTTCTCGAAGCCATCTCCAGCACTTTTGGCGATCTCTTGAACAGATGGTTTGCGGCGAAGATCGTGGAAGACCTTCTGCTTCGAGCGCTGCGAATTCATGCTGGCCTTGCTTTGCTTCCGTGACAGCGGGATAACAGGCGTCTTGGTCTGGTTCGTGGCAACGAACTCCTCGAGCTCCTCGAAATCAATCCGGTACGTGTTGCTGCTCTCCTCCACGGGGAAGCACACATCTTCCTCGACAGAACTGCGTCGCGACATGGTCTCATCCTTGACAGTGCCATGGCGGCTTTCCTCGCTGAACGTTGGGCGGCGCAAGTTGGTGGCCTGCGAGATGGTGCGCTGCAGACGCAGATCCACGTCCGATGGTGGGCGCTGACTGTTGATGGTGCCTGCGCGGTCTCGGCGCCGCGGGTCGGCGAATGCGTCCACAGAGTTCGGTGGCGACACGGAGTCGGAGGATTTGGTGGAAGCGCGGGATCTCGGACGGCCATCCGGCTGCGAATCTCGAAGCCGACGGAAAGTGTCCCTCCTCGCCATCGGGCTCACCGAACCGCGGCGTCCAAAGAACGCATTGCTGTTCTCTCCATTCTCGCTGGGGCTCTTGTCGTCGTCCACGATTGCGTTTTCAAAGTCCCTTGCAATCATGCCTTGGCGCTCCAGGGCGTTGTTCACGGAAAGGAGATCCGGCCGTGCGGGCCTAGGGGCGGCAATGCTCGTGACAGTGCCGCGGCGCGAGCGCGAGGGACTGGCATTGTCCACGCGCGGCATTGATGCTTGCTGGTGGCGGTGGTCGTCGAGTTCAGACACCGGGGTGCTGAACCTCGTGGGGTAGTGCTCCGACCTTGGGGTGTCCGTCATTTTGCTGGCTGGAGGGGAGCTCCTGGTTCCTGAGGTGTCGCGTAAAAACTATGGCGGGGCAGGTCTGTCCGGGCGTTGCGCGCGACGATCCAGGAGTCCGGCGTCCGGTTTGCGACTTGTGCCTGGCGAGCCGCTTGTGGGCGCTCACCGCGTGTGGGCGGTCAACTTGACTGGTTGGCTTCGCGTAGGGTTCTTCCCTACACTAAGCCGCGGGAATTCCTTTGAGGTAGACAAGTACCTCCGCCGACGCCACCGAGAGCGTACGGGAAAAGAGTGTTTGTGGTCAGCGCAAGGAAGCGGCGTGGATGCGACTGGAGACCAGTTATGGGCTGTGCGTCCTACGTCAGTGACGATCAAAGCCCGGAATCCCAGCAGACCTACGGCTTAGTATCGGCCCCGCAGACCCTAATGCGTGGGCCGAGAAGGGGGTAAATGAAAGAGAAGCCGAGAACCTGAGTGCCCGCCAACTTGGTGGTGTTTATGACGAAAGACGCCGAGGCGCCTGGGTTGCAACGGTCGGGGGTAAAATGACGAGGGGGCGACGAGGCCGTTGGGCGCACGACTAGGCGCAATAGGTCGAGGTCAGTGGGAGCGACCGGTCACCACGGCTACGGGGTATCGTCCGGTGTTTTAGACCGTGCGTGACGTCGACGCCAGCCCACAGGGGACGGAGAGGCTGAGGTATCGATGCGGGAGCAGGCGCTTTAATAGCAGCGGTGCATAGGTTCGGCAGAACGCGAGTAGTGGGGGTTTTCAAAGGAGTCCGCGGCGGACAGGAGTGTTGTAGTGGAAGGGAGGAGGAGGGCGGCGGAAACCACAGCTGAAAGATTTCTGCTTGGCTCGTTACGGGCGGCAGCCGGCATGCGCAAGAGCTTGTCTTAGCCTAAGTGGGCTCGCCCTCTCGACCCCAACACCCCATCAAAGGCGACGGCCCGGGAAATCGGCGCCCTTTGAGTGGCCCGCGGACGCCGTGCTGCCGTTGCGCATGTGAGTCATCCTCTTTTGCGTAAAGAACTGCTGCAGAATATACGAATGCCATGACTTAAGGCGGCTCAGCGCCCGCCGTGCCTGGCGAGAGCCCAATCATTTCGTTGCACTTGACCCGTGCGGGGCCTCAAGCGGCATTCGCGTTCCGGCCCGAGCTGCGGCGACGTAGCTTCAGCTTCATCATCGCCCGCACTCGACCGCTGCTCTGCACCCGAAAGCGCCCGCCATGGCTGACGACCTGCTGGAAAAGGCGCGCGACCTCTTTGAGGGCCAGATTGTGTGTTACGCGACCACGTGTCTGCGCAATTCCTGCTGACTTTTCTTCCAGGACTTTGATGGCCAGCATCTTGCGGAGCTCTTGACCACCGCGCTGCTCACTACCGCCGGCGTAAGCCCTCGCCTTTACCGCAATTCTGAGCCTTTCTCTGACTCCACCCAGATTGTCGCCTTTGTCGTCGGCTACTCCACCCAAGACATTGCCCTTGCCCTGCGCATCCTCCTCGGCGGTGCCGTCCTTACCTTCGTCGCCGTTGTTCCGCCTTGGCCCTTTTTCAACAAGAACCCTGTCAACTGGCTGCCTCCGCAATCGGCCGGCCTGGGCGGCATAGAGGTTGAGGTGACATGAGATCGTTGCCATAGAAGGGTTGGACGCGTGTTACATTATGGGAGGCGTTGGCGCAATAAATGAAGTCTTGTTTGAGTCTCACTCTACAGAACCTCGTGCCTCGTATCCGATACCCATCACGCTGTAATAGACCTGTTGCGCTTTTCGCAACCCTGAAACGCCATTGTGTGCACCGTCGCTTTCCCGCCATCGTCACAGCCATAAATAGTTTTCCCCTTGTATGCGCATGGATCAGGTGCGCGGAGCACGGCGATCTTTCGAAACTGCCTGAATCTTGGTGTGTTTGATGAACGTTTTCAACGGCCGTACTTCTGGAACTCCCAGTCACGGTTGTCCAGAGGGCAGACTTGACGGGTCTTGAGCCAACGGGAAATGCAGTGGAAGTGGAATGCGTGCTACGCGTATGTCAGCAATGCGCGTTGGTGATTCAATCCGGATAGACTCTTACATTGCAGATACCCCATGCCACGGTGCACTCTTCGGACGCCGCGGAAGCCTGGTTGGCCTGACACTCGATGCCTACAACAGCTATTAATGTTGACTCGCAAAGTCAAACGAGAGCACTTACAGAGGTCCATGATGTGGTTGCGGCAGATGGCGCAGTTGTCGACGACAATATCCCAGGCCCAGAGAGCAACCGCATTCCACTGCAGAAGTTTAGCATCCGTGATTGCTCTGACCGAGCTCCAAATGCGTGTTCCATACCTTCTTGACTTCGAACCTCTTCTTCTCACCAGCACCCTCGCCGCTGGCCTTGGAGGTCTTGGTCTTCGCCGGCGCAGTGGGCGCGTCGGTCATGTCGACGTCGGCCATGTTGGATTACCGGAAGCGTTGCGGTCGGGAAAATTGGAGCGGGCTGCAGTGCTGGTCTGCAGGAATGGAGGTTGGTGGTGGTGGATGACGCTGCTCGGAGGATGGCGGGGCGAACGCAAACGTCGGCGAATCGGTGTGTGAGCGGGCGGCCAGAGTCCCGCGTCGCAGGTGAGAATGGAGGAGAATGTATCGTGAAAGTAGATGCTTGCGGCAAGCAGGCAGCACTGTGGACTGAGGTTGCTGTGAGCGGCGGTTGAGCAGTACCACGGCGGGCGGAGCTCGCCCGCCTGCGCTGCCTGCGTCGGTGACGGGCAGCAAGGCTTAGGCTGCGCCTTCCGGCGCTAAACCCGTCTGGGGCCGGCTACTTCGCCTCCTCGCAACAAGAAGCGAAGCGGCCCAAGGCCAGCCCTTCCCGCGACCGCACCACTTCACCAACCCGCCTTCTCTCTGGCCATGAAGCTTCAAGCCAGCCTTTCTACCACCACATCCTCATTCTTATACATGTCCACCACTTGCGCGCCATCCACCCCAAGAACGAAATCGACCTCCCGCCCCCCACCCTACCTCCGAACACGCACATAACAAACGTCGGCTCATACTACGTCACCCATCTACCTTCAACTCCACAGTCGCGCGACCGCTTTCCTACGACTTCCATCTACTCTACATCTCGCTGCGACAAACGCGCCATGTCCGAGGTCATGACAACGCCCTCCAAGGCCTCCAAGGCTCCCCACCGTCACACCAAGAGTGAAACACCCGCCCGGTCAATCTCCAACCCCGCCGACTCATATTCGACCCCTGCGAGATCAAACCAGCGTCGTCAGGGCAGGAACCGCAACAACTACGACAACAACCAGCGCCCTGCGCACCCTAATCCGAGTGCGTCGGACACTGCCCTGGTGCAAGGCTACATGAGCGCCGGCCACAATGAACAGCAGAACGGAAGGAAGTCGAGCCGCTTCGACGGCTCTGTCTCTGACAGCCCTGCTGCTGCGATGAACAACAAGAACCGTCGTGGCGGCCGTCGCGACCGGCAGTCCACCCCCGGCCAAGGTGGCTCCCCGCCCAAGCAGAACAGCATGCTAGCCGCCGCGACTCCTGCCAAAGACAGCGCTTATGCCGGCCCCGCATTCCACGCGTCGCCCGCCGCTTCGTCGCTGCCAATGCCTAAATTCTTTTCCAAGTCTGTTCCCGCAAACAACGCCCCTGCGACGATGCAGACGCGTTTGGAACAGGAATCGGACAGCAGCGGCACCAGCGAGAAGAGTGAGTCACCGCCGCTTGCCGGAGCCACGCCTGTCAATCGGATTCTTGCACGCCCGCAAGCCGAGCAGTCTCCATTGGATCTCTTCTTCAAGGCAGACCGCGAAGAGAAGGCGAGGAAGGCCAGCCTCTTGAGCACTGCTACCCCTCCTGGCAAGAGCCCCGCCCCGGTCCATGCACGCAACCACCTGAGACATGCCTCCAACAACAACAAGCACGGCATGTTCAACATGGAAATGGACAGCGGCGCAGCGATTACGCCGAAGGCGTCGTCCCCCTCGCCGGCTCACCGCATGTCTGCGACTAGGACGACGTCCGCACCTTCGGACGTTCCTCGGGCCGCCCAAGAGTCCGAGTCCTACCCTCAGGCCCTGAAGGATTTGTTTTCTGCTTCCAAGAAACCGGCTGCCCAATCGCCTTTGGCAAATGGATTCGCTGGAACTCCTCCGCAGAACGGCCAGGACTTCCACACCCCGTCTCCTTTCTATCGCCCAAGTCCCGGACCCAGACAGGTTTCTGGCGGTCCGCGTACTCCTGCAGGCCAGATCAACTTGGAGGCGAATCCTTATTATTACGGTAATCGCAATCTCTCGCCTCTGTTCCAGGCCGCAAAGGGCGATTCTGCCAAGCGTTCCTCGGCCCTTCGTCAGGAGCTGGACTCTTCCCCTTCGACCCACAACCGCGTGGAGCTTCCGGTGACCCACTCTGCACCTCTTCCCGCCACACCTTCTCGCCTCCCGGCCGGCAAGCCCGACCCTTCGGCTTTCTCGCGCGATTTCTTGAACACGCACATCCAGCAGGCGGGCATGCAGGATTCTCTTGCCGCGCCATACACGCACCACCCTGGCTTGAGGTCGCCTTTCACCCACATGACGGCTTCTGACACGCCCCGTGACCAATCCCCTGCCGCCGACACGAAGCTCATGGAGAATGATTTGAAGCGCCTTCTCAAGCTTCAGCTTGTAGATACGTAATCGAGCCGGCGTTTTGGTGCTGCGAACATCTTGGATCCGGAGCTTTGCCTTTTATTTCCGGATTCGTCGACTCTATGATTTCTGCATCCAGACTATATAGAGTCATGCAAGTCCCTTTTGGCCCCTTTAACGGACGAACAATTATCGATGTCCGGAATTTCTGCTACCTAAGGATTTCAAGATACCTCTGTAACTGTTTTAGAGCACCATCGACCGCGATCCTCTTGCTTTGGTTTCTTTTTTCTTCTTTTCCTTGAGCACTCTTGTCTTTTCTTTTCCTTTTTCGGAGTTTGAGTGGGAGCGTTGGCACTGGGTGGTTACCACGGGCTCTTTTAGCGTCATGCTTTATGGCCTCGGCACGTTCTGTGATCTCGGGCTTAGCATGAAGGGTTGCCGGTTTTCCTGGCTGGTATGGCTGTTTCTCCTGGGTCATGGGTTACGCTTTGGCGCTTCGGGGGCTCTACGGTCCTGCACCTAAGGCGTTCCTATCTGCTTATTTCGTAGGCGTTTTCCTGGTCTCCTTTTCGTTGTTCACTCGTACATATTACCTACTGCGTTGGTTGGGCGGAACGCGTCAGCTGTCCTAGGATATTCTTCGTGCGAAGACCTCTGAAACCTTCACAAGATTGTTTCAATTCTTCACGGAGATTCCGGGTCCCTGGCGTGTCAACCCCACCATCGTACTAATTCCCTCATTTCTTCTGCTGCTTCTTCCTTTAGTTTCCCTCGTCAGCCTCTTCCACATTCACACGGCACACTTGCCGCCTGCATTTCCCCTTTATCTCTGGCACCACCATTGAAGGAAACATTACGCGGAGAGAGAGAGAGAGAGAGAGAGAAAGAGCGCACGCGCATGGATTCAGGGAGGAATTGACCGACATCACTGGAGTCTCATTTTGGGTTGACGGTCTCTTTTTTTTTCGATGATACCCCCACGGCTTTTCATCGATGGTCAAAAAACGGGGCGTCACGGGGAACTACTTGTTCATCGCTGGTCGGAATTGTCTTTTACACATTCAACTTCGGTTCGGCGACGTGGAGAAAAGGGTTTCCCATCTGCTTATTGGTTGGTGGAGGGGGAGCAAGGCACTTCGCATGACAGGCGGGCTTTGCGCTTGTCGTGGTCATCGTCATGATTACCATTTCACTGGTCATCATCATTTCCTTTTTTTTTTCTTTTTCAAACTCTTGCACACTGCTGAAGAAGACGTAGGGTGGGAGAGGGGGACGAAAGCGTTCCTGGACAGAACGTCCATGGGACAAATCACCGGTCATGGAAGGAACGGAAAAGGAGTGGTGGATGATCACAGAGAGGAAGGGGAGGAGGCAGACACACACACACACACACACACACACACACACACACACATTCACACAAACATCACCGCCGGAGGCAGGCTGGGAAGGGAGGAGGGAAAACGGGAGGAAATGGGAGTGAACAAAAAAAGAAAAAAAGAAAAACCAAAAAATAATAGGACATAGATATCTTAAATTAAGGATGTTGATTGTCCGAAAAGCTTGCGCGCGTCTTGCTGTGAATGCATTGGGTTTGGGGAGGTGTGGTGTTGTGCTTGAGCTTAAGGGGTCGGTCTTTGTTGGAACGGCGACTGATTGGTGAGTAGTGCCTGACTGGTTCATTTCCTTTCTGAACTTCCCTTCCCCCATTTCGGTCACATCATCTCAATGTTAACATGTGAAGGGAGGCTGTAAGCACATGACTCGCTCTCAGCAGACAATCAGGTGGCGGAAAGCACAGAATTGCACTCGAGCAGACTTGTCAATTGTAGGCCATACATGCATGGCTCCGGATTTCCTCCTCTCACGAAAAGCGAATAGGCCCAAATGACACCTATTTCAATTCTCGCCGAGGCCGCAAGTGCTCCTTACTTGCCGTCAAAAAAGAAAAAAAAAAGACCATCCAGAGGAAATGGACTGTCTCGACCCTCCTTCCTCTCCTCTCCAGTAGCTAGCCATGCACACCACCTTGCCCTCGCCATCCTTGCTCTGCCTCACTCCCTCCCAGAACAAACTCCCCTTCTCTCTTCTACTCCTCTCTGCCCCACCCCTCCGCTCCGTCCGAACGGCTCCTCTTCCTCCCTCCCTTCCCTTCAACTCCTCTCCACTTTCTGTTCATACCCCGCGAGAAAGGAGCAACCGAAAAAGAAAAAAAGAGAGAACGGTCACTTTCTCTTAGTCCCGCACGACGGGCTTGAGCTTGCACATCAACGGACCCTTCTCCCAGATGGTGTAGACCTCCTGGTCCATCCAGTCCTTGCTTTCGTCGCAAAGGTCGAGGTCGAAGTGCCAGAGGATGTTGGCGAGGATGAGGCGCATCTCGTGGTAGGCAAGGCTAAGTAAAGATGATGGTTAGTTTCGTCGCTTCGTTACCAACGCCCACTTGAAAGAGCATGGGATAGAGTAGGAGGGGGGAGACGAGGTAGCCAAAAAAAAAAAAAAAAACACCAAAAACTCACTTCTTCCCGATACAATTCCTCGGCCCATAGCTAAACGGCTCGACAACCGCCAGCACATCACCAGCGTACTTCGGATCCCTGCGCCCCTCGCCCTCCTCCCCCCCATCGCCATCACGCCCCAACCACCTCTCAGGCACGAAGCTATCGGGCTCGCAGAAATTCCTCGCAGAGTGATACGCAGCGTAGTGGCTCAAATAAACGCTCGTCCCCTGCGGCACGACCTGCCCACAAACGACCCTGCCGCCGGGCGGCACGATGCGCGGCAGGCCGACGGGCACGGGCGGATACATGCGCAGGCCCTCCTCGAGGCAGGCGTGCAGGTAAGGCAGGCGGGCGAGCGCCGCCATGTCCATATCCTCCGGCCGCGCGAAGGCGGCGCGGATCTCATCCGCCAGCGCGCGCAGCTTGGCGGGGCTGCGCAGCAGGTGGAACGTCAGGCCGGACAGCAGGGTCGCCGTGGTCTCGGTGCCGGCGACCATGAGGGTCGAGCCGTCGGCGTGCATTTCCTCGAGGCGCAGCCCTTTGCCATCCGCGTCGGTGCCCGCGTGGCGCAGGACGAAGGTCCAGATGTCGGGGCGCTCGGTGTTGGCGCTGGCGAGGCGGGCGTCGACGCGGGCCTCGGCGAAGCGGCGGTGCGTCCGGCGCTTCTCGACGAGCGCGGCGGGGATGAAGAAGCGGCGGATGGCGGCGCCCAGCGCGGGGAAGTTGTTGGTGATGGTGGCGAGGAGCACGCCGGTTTTGATCGTGCCGAAGATGGCGGCGACCCACGGCGTGTAGTCGGCGCGCTCGAGCAGCCCCAGCGGCTCGCCGAAGGCCAGGTCGCCCATGATGTCGAAGGTGCAGTAGTTGTACATGCGCACCATGTCGACGGCCGCGGCGCTTTGCGTCACGTCTGAGAGCTTGGCGACTAGCAGCGACACGTACTTGTTGATCAGCGGCTCCTGCTCGCGCAGCGCCTTGTCCGAGAAGGCGTGCGCCAGCAGGCGGCGGTGGCGGGCGTGGTCCTCGTCGTTGGTTCTGGTGGTGTTGGGGTCGAGTCAGTTGGGTGGAGACTGGGGGGAGGCGCCACTGAAGATCGCACTATGCGTATAGTATATCTTTCCCTGTTTCTGCCCCGTGCGTCTCCCAAAACTCACCTGATGATCCCGTTGAAGCCAGCGCTGTCGGGTCCGTAGAATCTCAGGTCTGATTTGCTGGTCAGCCGCGAGTGGCGCGAGTGGACGCGTGATGCTTGCCTTTAGGCATCCCGCCCTTGCCTGCAACCTTGTGGCCGTAGATATCTCTCCACGCCTCGACCGATGTGAAGGAGAGTTGGTCGGGCGCCAGGCGGACGACCTCGCCGTACTTGTCGTGCATTGCCTTGGTCCATTTGCTTTGGAGCCCGCGGCAGCGGTTCAGGGCGTAGGGAATCTTGGAGGCCGCGGCTAGTTTGGGTCCGGGGAAGTTGTGGAGTGGGTGGAAGTATATGTTGTAGATGGCGCTGCCAATGGCATAGGAGATCTGGCGGCAGAGGTAAGCAGGTGGAACAGGTGGAGACGGGAAGGCCATACCAGCAGCAAGGCAGCTGCTCCCAGCCCCAGAGCGGCGGATTGGACTATGACGGCCATGGTGGCGTAAGAAGCAGATGGTTTGTGGAGGGCGAGGGCTGGCGGCGGGAGGGGAACAGTTAAATAATGGAGAGCCTGCCGCGGGGAAGCTAACCATGCTGGCCGCGTGTATAGTGCAGGGCACATCCAAGGAGGAACAGGGTCACCAGCGGGTTAGGGATCGTCCTACGGATGATCTGCACGGCGCCGTTTCGATTGACCGCTGCCTCCTTTCCCATCTGCGGCAAGCGGGGAGAGCTGGTGGCTGCCGCGAAGTGCCATCGGGCTCACGTCAGAAATGAGCTTGGCTCAAGCATGGCAGCAAAGTTTGGGTCGAACAGCCAGTTTGAACGACCAGACGGGAGGTTGATTATTTGGGGATGGGGTCTGACTCAGGCGGTCCCGCACCGGCTGTGCGGCACATGGGCCACGAGCTTTGCCGCATAATGCGTGAGGCCTTATTGCACGGCAGCGGACCGGGGGCTGCACCGGTTCAGGAGAAACGGTCGGCTTCGGGAGCGGCCCTAGCCGACTTCGGCCGAGCGCGTGCTTTGTGCAAGAAATGCGGAGAGGATTCGCCTTTCCCCACGCCGCACAACCACTTCTCTCGCAGCCGCCGCCAATCCCGCCGCGTGGCGTGCCACTCGCGTGGAAACGGTTGGATCAGGCGGGCCGCCTGCACAAATTGTCCGTATGGCTTGGCCCCGTGCTTGCCAGGTGCTTGTTTCTTGACAGTGCGATCGACATGATCATGATATAGTGAGGGTTGGCGGAGATCTGGCTGCTCCCTGCTCTGATCCTTCACGCACAGTCGGGTGTCTGCCAACACTTCTCGTACGAAGTCCACTTTCCGTCCAGGAGGGAGTGCTGCTGTCCGAAAGCCGACTTGATGGTGGGCATGTGAGGTGGAGGTGCTAGGGACTGGTGGAGGTTAAGGTGTGGCTTCCTTGACACGCATGCCTGTTGCTACTTATCGTTCCTGCCATTCGCGTTTCTGTCCTGCCCCTCAGCGCTTTTTCCCACCACTTGCAACTCTTCCAGGCTCTTTCGGCTGTCCACGCTCACATAGCCGACCCCGCCTTGCCCCTCCCGTTGATCGGTCCGGATGCATGCCGCTTCTCGTCCGGCAGAAAAGTTGACATGCCAAGGCGCAATGCCGTAACATAACTCCCAATTGCAGACAGGACTGCCTGAACATGACATCCATGTCGCTCATGGATATTGAGATACATTTGCGGCCTGCAGCTAATGCTACCCGGCTTCGCTTTTCTCGGCCCGAACGGAAGCTCCGCGTCCGCCCCTCGCCCGCCGAAATACCGCTCGATTCCCACTCGACGCCAGTTCAGATAGATGCTTCTTTCCCCTTCCCGTCACAGGACACATGCCTGAATCCGCTCATCCGAATCCCCCCCACCAGCACTCCTCCCTCCCTCCCTCCCACACCCAGCCAAACCCCCTCCTTCCCCCCATCCCACCTAATAACTCACCCTCCCGCCCCCATTCGCCCCAATCAAGCCCCCCGTCGTCCACCCAGACTCAGGCAAGCACAGCACGGCGACGACGCCGGCGACCTCGTCTGGATATCCGGGGCGGCCGCCGAGGGCGTCGGCGAAGTACTTCATGCGGTCGTCGTCGGCGTCGCGCACGGCGGACAGCGGGGCGGTGGGGAACCACGACTTGAGCACGTCGGCGAGCACCTCGACGGGTATGTCCTGGTACATGTCGGTCATGGTAGGGCCGATGTTGACGGCGTTGACGGTGGCGCGCTCGGCCAGCTCGCGCGCCCACACGCGCGTCATGGCCTCGACCGCGCCCTTGGTGCCGCCGTAGATGCTGTAGCCCGCCATGCCCTGTGGTGGTGTGGGAAAGCGTTAGCGGTTGTTGTGCGGTCTCCGTTGCGACGATGGGGGAGGGGACCTATACGGCGAAGGGAGGGGAAGGGACGGGAAGAAAGGAAACCGGCAAACCCACATTGCTGTTAACGACACTACTCATATTAACAATCCGCCCGCTGCGGTCCCACGGCAAAAACGGCAGCACCGCCTGCGTCAACATCACCGTGCCGAGCACATTAATCTTATACACGCGCCAAAACTCGTCCGGCGTGACATCGCCCAAATACGCCTTCGCCTGCACCGCCGCATTATTCACCAACACATCAATCCGCAACTCCCCCTTCTCCTCCCTCCCCCCCAGCTCCCCCCCGCCGACCCCGAAAAACACCCCCCGCGCCCCCTCGACCACCGCCGCACACCCCTCCTCGGTGCTGATGTCGCCCTGCACCGCGACGGCGGCGACGCCGTGCGCGCCGCGCAGTTCGGCGGCGAGCGCGGCGGCGAGGGGTGCGGATGCGTCCGACGTGTGGTTGAGGACCAGCGAGCACCCCTTGGCGGCGAGGTTGCGCGCGACGCTCGCGCCGATGCCGCGGGAGGCGCCTGAGATGATGCCGAGCTTGCCTTCGAGCGGGCGCGGGGTGTGCGGGGTGGGGGTCGCGGCGGCGGCGGCGGTGATGGTGGTGGTGGGGGCGGGGGTGGTGGTGGGCATGGTGGTGGGCGTGGTGGTGGTGAGGTCGGTGGTGGAGGTGTGTTGTCTGGCTGGTTGGCTGGCTGGCCCCTTTGCTCTTTTTTGGTGTTGTCCGGGGGGATTGGGGGAGGTAGGTAGGTAGGATGTATCAAGTGCGACAGACTGACGGGTAAGGGCTGGGCCGTTTGAGTATATATACCCCATCAGATCTGCTCCCCCACCGCTACTTCACGCCCGTCGTCGGCCGGGGGATTTCGGCCTCACGACCGCTCCGATGGACGGAGGCCCCGTTAAAGTAGGGCAAAGACGCGTTGCCGGTGTGGTCGTCCTCGGACGTTGCGGCCTGCTTCGAGTTAGTGAATGCGCCGATGATCTACGCAGAAAACGCGGCCCGTGCTGACGTAGCCGATGTCGATCGATAACCGTCTCTCTTCTCCTGCCATCGTGTTCGTTGTTTTGCGCCATGATTCGGCGCTTGAGCTGCGGCTCGAAGAACTCTCTAGTGCCAAGGACGTCCTCACAGCCCTCCCCGTCGTGATATTCGTCGGTGAGGATTGGATATGCAATTCTCGTCGTGGTGGAGGGAAGGATGGCATGGAGTGGGGGCCAGGATTTAAAGTGGGGACCCCTGGCTCGACCGTTGGAAGTAACTAAACATGGAAAGTGCCTTAGGGTAAAGCAGTGTGGGCCTTAGGCGACTATGGCCGTCGCTCCTTTTTTACGTAGGCAGCTGAAGCATATGTCTGAATGTCCATGTGAACTTAAAACTCACAATTGCATACGGATACAGAATTCAGCTGCCCATACGGGTAGGTCATAATTTATTACATATGATGGTTCCAGAGTGTCCCAGGCCCTCGTACCAAGGGATTGCAGTCAGATATCTCAAGAGGGCTCACGGTGAAACGGAGCTACCAGGAGCCGGAACGCGAGGCGCCAAAGACACCTAAAAAGAGAAAGGGCGACTTCCAGATTCTCGGGTCCGCCCGTAAGAAGACTAAGGTGAGCCGAATCGCATCCGAGGATTCGAGCGACGAATCGTCCAATGCGTAGGAAGATGGAGACGTTAAACTGTACCAAGTGAACGATTTGCCCCTTCCCCTTTCCCTTTTTTTTTTCTTTCCTTCTTTCTACTCATAAGAACCAATTAATGGCATTTTTCTTGCGCAACGGTTTAATCTTCTACGTGGATCCGGAGGACGGAAGGCACTGGCTGTGCATTCCCGGACTCATAGAAGAAGAAATATTCAAGTTAGCGCACGATAGTTAACATCACGGTGGCTTCTAGAGAGTCTATAACCGGATACGGATGAGCATCTTCATCCGAAGATTGACGAGAAAGCTGCGGGCATATCTGCGCCATTGTCCAACATGCCAACTCTGCTCTACCAAGAGGCACGCTCCGCACGGAGAATTAAACCCGATCCAGGAAGCCGTAGGACCACGCGAATGCCAAACAGTAGTCGTGATTCTATGCATTCGCGTCCAGATAAACCATTCGACTCTCTTCACTCCACCACAACGTTTTCCACCAATCAAGTGAGAGAGCACGGTCGCTTCTGCCTCATTCGCATTGCTCTTGCCTCCGCGGGACTTCTACATGCACGTGCGTGCAGTCTCTACAGCCTCGCCCTGCCGGCGTCTATACCAGCCCGTCTCTCCCTCATCAACCGACAGCTCCATAGCTCAACTCAGGTACCATCAACCAAGTCTCAACCACGATTTCAGCAACAACAACAACAATAACAAAGCTAAAAACAGCCACCATGTCCACTTCCGGCCTCGCCTCAAACAACCACCACGACAACGGCATCGAGACCGAAGAGGCCGACGCCGATATCCTACGTCTTCCCCCTCCCCTCCCATAACCGAAAACAACAACGACAACGGCAACGGCAACGGCAACGACAACGGCAACGGCAACGACCAACGCCGTCGGCGGCAGGAGGTGGAAGCGAGGACGCGCGAACAGAGAGGGAGAAGAGATGATGGGGGTCATAGACATGTTAGGCTGATGGCGCTTTGTGTGCGATGTGGCGGTGATGAGGAGTAGGGCGGATGATGATGATGATGATGGCGATGATGAGGAAGGGTACGAGGTCCAGCTCGCAGACCTGAATCCATACGGCGCCATGACGTGGGTGCGGGAGTGCGTTGTCTCACTGGATCGCGGATGCGAGGATCATGTTGTATGGTTTGGAGGAGGAGGACAGAGAGTTTAGGGTTGCTTTTTTTTTTTTTTTTTGGACGGGGAGTGATTCTGCGAAGGGAGAGAGAGAGAGAGAGAGTAGTTACCCAAGCTTCATGGCGCCGCTTCTCTCAAGATGGGGAGGAAACTTGCTATGAGAGTAAGGCGTGTGTTGTTTGGGCGTTTTCCGCAATATGTGAGTTGTTTTTGGTAGTTACCTCCGCAGCGGGTGACGAAAGAAATCGGGCTTCCCAAGGACGATGCGCAATCTACACAAGGCACATACGGGCAAGCCGAAGGGCCAACATCTTTTTGACATTCGCCATGCCTCTTTGTCGGAGTGGTTTTGCCGCAATCTTCAAGACACATACATCATCATGGCATAGTGAGAAGAAGCAACAGAGACTTTCAGTTATCAATGGGGTATATTCGATTGTGATAATTGTTCAAATCCTTTGTGGGTTATTTTTTTTTCTCTCTCTCTCTACCGCTCTACTAAGCAGCATGCGTGCGTAACAGCGTATCTCGTAAAAAAAACGACTCTCTACATCCCGTCGCCCTCATTACAAAGGTTTGATATCAACTAGGAAAAGGTAACAAGAAAAAGCCAACCACCATGAGGCAAGCCTCGACACCGTCCCATCCCGTCCCTCCACCCGCACCCATCCAAGGGGGCAGGCAGGCAGGCAGGCAGGCAGGAAAAAAAAACAAACCACCAGACACCATCATCACACTCCCTCCACACCCACTCACGCCTTCTCAGCCATAGCAACGGTGCGCTTGCTAGCCGCCAGATCCGCCGCCTCATTCAGCGACATCTTCTGGCCATTCGCAACGTCATCGACGTCCTGGAACGAGATCTGGGGGCGGAAGCCCTGGCTCTGCCACGCCTTGCCGACGGTGTTGTACAGCTCGTCGACCTGCTCGAGCGAGAGGCCCTTTGTCTCGTAGATGAGGAACCAGACGAAGGCGATGCAGACGAAGCAGAAGCTGCCCCAGACGAAGAAGACCTTGCTCTGCAGGTTCGCGTGCTCCTCGTCCACCATGTACGGCGTCGCGTACGCGATGGCCCAGTTGAGCAGCCAGTTGGACGCCGTCGTCATCGACAGGCACTTGGCCCGCACCTTGAGCGGGAACAGCTCGCCCGTCACCACCCACGCCACCGGGCCCCACGACGACGCGAAGAAGAAGATGTAGATGCAGACGAAGGCGATGGCGGCGCGCTGCGCCGCGAGGTCCGATGTGCCTGCGACCGTGCCCGTGATGGCGACGATGTATTGGCAGACGCACATGCCGATGGCGCCCATGAGGAGCAGGTTGCGGCGACCCATCTTCTCGACGAGGTAGAGACCCGGGAAGGTGGAGGCGACGTTGACCGAGTTGGTGATGACGGAGATGGTGAAGGGGTTCTGGAAGCCGGCGTTCTGGAAGTACTGGGTGCCGTAGTAGAACTGGAGAGAGGGCGGGGTTAGTACTTGGTCTGTGGTTGCGGGGCTTATAAGACACTTACGATGAAGTTGACACCGGTAAGCTGCTGCAGAGCCTGGAGGAAGCAACCAGTCATGAGACGCTTGCCGACGGTGCCCTTGAAGCACTCGACGTAGCTGGCAGTGCCGACACTCATTTCGTAGTGGTGGTTGGCGACGATCTCAGCAAGCTCCTCGACAACGGCGGGGTGGTCCACGGGAAGGCGGCGGAGCTGGGCAAGCGAGGCGGTGGCTTGCTCGTGCTTGTCCTGCTTGACGAGGAAGCGAGGAGTCTCAGGAAGGAAGATGAGACTAGCCAAGGTTAGCGCAATGCCGGAGCGTGGAAAGTGTTCGACTTACCCAATGAAGAGGATCAGAGCCCAGGCGAACTGGATAGCAATGGGGATGCGGTAAGAGCCAGTGTCCATGCGGTGCTTGGTGCTGTTGTTGACGATGGCAGCAAGGAAGAGACCAATGGTAATGGCGAGCTGGTAAGCACCGACAACGGTACCACGAATCCACTTGGGCGAGGTCTCGGACTGGTACATGGGAACTGTGACGCATGTCAGCGCATTGCGATGGGAGAGGGATGGCGAGGAAACTCACTCATGGCAGAAATGAGACCGACACCGAAACCAGCGAAGAAACGGCCGGCAATGAACATGGGCTGGGCAGTGGCGGCAGTCTGGAGGATAACGCCCAGGTTGAAGACAACCATGGCCGAGAACATGATACCATAGCGACGACCGAGGATGTCGGAGACGGGAGCAGCAGTGAGAGCGCCGAAGAAGGTACCGGCAGACAGGATGGAGACGATCAGAGACTCCTGCGAGGCAGTGATGGCCGGGGGCGAGACGGTGGAGAATTCGTTCTTGAAGTAGTCCATGGCCAGGATACCGGAGATGGTACCGGTGTCATAGCCGTAGAGGACACCACCGAAGGCCACGAACAGGCCGATCATGATGGCGGGCCTGTGACTTGTGTCAGTGGTTGCATGGTGTTGAGGGGCAGCGGTGGTGCGCACCATGCGGCGCCGGGGACGTCGTCCGGCTTCTTGAGAGCGAAACCCATGGTTGCTGGTAGGTTTTCTGGAGCTCCTCAAAGATGGGTATCGATGATCTGCGAGGGACACTGGAGTGCTGGGGAAGGAAACGGCAAACGGCTGGGGAAGAGAGCTTTTATGAATGGCGACCCGTGAGAGTGGAGACGAAGCAGCTGGAGCAGCGGCACTTGGCGTTGAATTGCGCGGCAGCGCCATTGAGGTCAGCAAAAGCCGCAATGGCCGTAAGGCAAAGCGGCAAGGATGGGCTCATGCAGGCCTTGTGACGACGCGGGGACTTGCGAAAGCGGTTCGGAGGTGCCCAGCGGAGGACCGTGCTTCTTTGGCGCATCACTGCTAGAGTATGCGTCGGATGGGCCAATCGAGGACGGTGAATTTGCTTGGAGGCTCGGCGGGTGGCTTGGCGAACGGTCGAGGAGCCGTCCGGCGCACGCGACGAGAGCACCACGGCAGCGGCAGCAGGTCGAGAACTGGCAGCACCGCGAAAGGCGTCCCTCGGGGGCTGAGACGGGTGGTGAGAGGCAAGTTCCTTCACGTATCGATGGCATGACGGATCGTGTTGGGCAGCGCGAGGGATGGCGGGCTAGTCCGAGCATCGGCAAAGGACGACAGATGGGGCCATCGGCCTCCGCAAACATGGGCTGTCGGCGCGGGCGAAGTGGGTTCGTGGAGGGACTGGGGCCTCCGCATGTTGGCCGGCGATGAGCCGTGCCGCCAGACAACGGTGCAGGCTGGGATAGGAAAGGGACGGCGTGCACTGGAGGGCAGTCGGGCCGCCAGCGAGTCGGACAGGCCGGGGGCAGGTGGCCGTGGTTGGCTTGCGATGGTGTTGACGAGTAGCTAGGCGGAGCGCCAGGCCCAACGCGGTTCGTTCAGCCGACACAAGCCTCCGCTCCGCCTGCGCCCAGACACAGTTTCCCCGAAGGCTGGATCCGGGGCTGGAGCACACTCGACTGCATCTGTGCTGACCGTGTTCTTTGCCGCGTGCCCAGTCAGCCGACGCCGCGCCCTCGCCGGCGCGCTTCCAGAAGCCTTCTGTCGGCGGCGTCAGTGGCGGCTGAACGGTGGAGAGGAGGCGGCCAAGACTGCGCCAAGGATGCCGCCGCGGCGAGTCGTTGCGGCTCTGCTAGCCCTGCGACGGGGCCGCGAGCAGGAGCCGGTGCGCAGCGCAGCGAGAGCAGAGTGTCGCGACGGGCGGAGAGAGGGATCTTGGTGGAGGATCTTGCTCCACTGTTTCCTGCGCGGCGAGTGCCGGGGCGGGTGGGTCTGGAGCTGGATGCTGGAGGCGAGCATGGAGAGGCTCGGTGCGCGCGCCTTGTCAGTGTCACTCGCCGACCCAGCACTGCCCTCCCCGAGCTCCGAAACAGCGGCGCCCGCCCTGGTTGGCCGGACGTCGGCATCTCGCCGCGGCTGCTGCGTGCCCTGATTTACCTCCAGATTCCTGCCTGGCCTCATCGAGCCGCCCCGTGGGGAGGGTGGGTTCCCTCGCTTCCGACGCTGCCGCCTATTGCGACCTCACCCTTCGCTCTCGCAGCCCTCCGCCTCGCCCCAGTCCTGCCCCTTTCGCGGGTCCCCATTCCCCGCCATGACTGAGACAGAAGAAAAATTTTTCTCTGCGCCCGTCGGAGTACGGCAAAAGTGAAGCACGGGGCCCCGGTGGCGCAGGCCGGGGCATACTTAGGGGAAGTGAGCACAGACAAGCCCACCGCCTGACTCGAAAGCCGAACCGCCGGCAACACGTCTCATGTCTCTCAACCACCTCAACACCTTTCGTTTCTCACATGGGCTGCCCGGACCGTGAGTCTCAGCCATCTCTTTCCTTATCGCTAGATACGCTCGCCGTCCAATCAGAGCCTTTCCTACCTTCTTCCCACCTCCCTCCCATGCCTTTTGCGTCAAGTTTCATCTCAGAGCACTACTAGCACCGCCTGTCTGTCCACCTCTGCGCACATGTAGTCCGCGCAGACAAGCTTTTCTTCGCGGGAGAGCGACATGGCTGCAGCATGCATGACTTGCAGCCAGCCAGCCGCAACGGCGCCCCGTCTCCCTGGATCATAATCAGGTAGATCTTCCGCCAGCCTCCTCCTCCCTCTCGTGGTCATTCGTCCGGGGGGAAGAAGGAGGCGTTGGGATGGCTTGCGGAGACCGCGTGGGCGTCGACTTGGCACGAACCGCGAAGGCATTTATCCGCCCGGGTCATTGTTCCCCGAACCAAAACTCCACGATGTTTTTTACTGCTGGCTGGTGCGCGCTGTAGAGGAGCCGACTTTCCGGTTTCTTTTCGTGTTTCGTGATCCCACCTCGGTTACCTCGTCCTTACCTCCCCCGCGACCCCAATCAGATCGCAGTTGTGGAGGAGGTGTGGAGATTGTGGAGCGGACGGACTGGGGTATTGTAGTTGCGGCCCCGAAAAGGCCAGCTGCTGGATAAATACACACCGGCCACCTGTCCTGCCTTTTCCCAAGGGTTTGGAAACTCCCAATCAACCATCCGCGACCTCGTGCCTCGACGAATGACGACTTCCTCCCTCCCTCGGTGTTTGCCTGGCCAGATGACACGACGGATCCTCCTCCTCCTCCTCCTCCTCCTTGGAACGTGATCCGAGCGGCGGCGTGGCGTGCCGGCGGAGGTGTCCTGCAACACCGTCCCGTTCCTGAATCCCGCCACTCCCATCGTCCAAAGACATGACACTCCGGTCGTGTGTCGTTGGCTGTTCCTCCGCCCCCACAGCGTTTCCAGACCTCCGTGGATATACCTTTCTCTCCACCACGTTGCCGAGTGACGGGATCCAGGAGCCGAACGCAATCGAGAACACCGAGGAGGGAGAGAACGGGTGGTCGTGACCCGGCGGAAAAACATCGACGAGTGTGTCGGGAGACACTGATGGGAGGAGGTTGACCGTGTCGATGGCGGCGGCGAACCTTCTGGCTGGCCCGCTGTTTTGTTGTTGTTGGTGATGGGATATCCATGTCGAATGGTTTCTGCTGGGCCTTTGGACTATATACATCGCGTCGGAGCCGTTGTGGTCGGTACGCGTGGTTGGATCCTTCCAAGAGGAGGAGGGCGTGGTGGAGAAGGAGGATGTTGCATCGACGGCACGCCTTGTACGGAAGGTTGCCTTGGAGCCTCTGGTTCGCCTGCTCGAGAGTCTGTCGGGAGACAAGGAGGGAGTGACAGTCGGCGGGCATGGGCGGATGACGCCGTCGCAAAATTCGGTCGCAGACGCCTTCGAAAACGCGTTCCCCCCCGTCTGAATGAGCGACCGCGGTTGTTGTGTCTGATACTGATCCGGTTACGGGCCTGGGCCGACGAAATTGCGCGGGCGCCTCGAGAACGTCTGAAAAGGTCTGCATATAATGGTTGTCTGCCATTTCTTTGTCGTCGATTAGTAGTAAAGGCTTTGGTCAGGACTGATCAAACTGACTTTGAAGGTATTATGAAAGCCAAGAGAGACTCACCAGGATCGAATGCTCGCGAGTTGGATTCCTGGTTAACTCTTTTGCCCCTTTTTGCTTGATATTTCATATAGTTTTTGCGCCTATACTGTTAACCCCACACCGTAGACTAACCTTACCTACGCCACAGGCTTAGCTCTAACACGCGTCTATTAAGCTACCTGTACCTCCACATATCCAACGACTTCCTCTTACCCGAATGCCCATCTACCTGCTTACCTACTTACTGGCCTTCACCTACCTTAGAGGAGCTTGGAGCAGTTATATAAGCCGTAGCAGCTGTAGAAGCCGATTAATCGTAGTAACGCATGCGTGCTTAGTTCTAGAATACTCTTACCACGATAGGTGACGATGGCTTTCCCTTACGCATGGAGGACGTGTTCGCGCCGAGTGGGATGTCAGCGACGAAACCAAAATCGGTTTAATTAGAGGGAACTCGGCGCGGGTAATGGTTGTGCGTGTTGTTGAAAGTGAGTGGTGCGGCAGAGGGTTGGTTGTGTCGGCGTGGACGTTGTTGCTGCCGGGCCCGGCCCGGTGGTGGGGGTATTAGAGGAGTAGTAGCCATCGCTAGCGAGGGCAACGGTAACGCGGGAGAAGGTGATGGAGGTGAGGCGGAAGCTCGTTGGTGCCGGTGGTGTGGTCATGGTTTTGAGTCGTGGACGTGGTGTTTTAGTGGTTGTAGAGTTGTGTGGTTGTGGAGAACTGCGCTGGTGAAGCACGACGGTGTGTAGAGTGAAGAGCATTTGAACTTGCTGCCGATGAGACATAAAGACCGGGGTTGCATTCTCGTCCATCCCCTGTCAGAAAGTGCAACAAAACAAGCGTACCGCGGTTCTCCTCCAAACCGGTCGACCCATCATCCCCACCATCATCCTACCCCCTCCCCTCCAACCACCTCACCAACACCTCCGCAACCTCCTCCGGCGCCTCCTCCACCAAATAATGCCCCACCCCCGCCGGACCAACCGCGTCCCCTCATCCACATACCCCCTCCAAACGCCCCCCACATCCCTCGCCCCCTTCCGCCCCAGATACCCCTCCGAACACACCACCAGCACGCCCCTCCCACCACCCAACCCAACCCTCCTCCCCTCCCACACCACCCAACCCGGCCCCACACCCGCCGCACAATCCTCGCACGCCGCCCTCACCACGCCGGGCCGCGCAACACGCCTCGACCGCCACCTCACCATCACCATCACCATCACCATCATCGCCCTCGACATCCGACCGGCCGCTCCACCGCTCCAGCAACACGGCGCACCACCGCCACCGCCTCGCCGCCTCACGCCTCGATCACGACCCGTCGCCAGCTCGGCTCGGCGTTGGCGAGGAAGGAAGGGGCCAGTGTAACGACGACGACGACGCGGCGGCGGCGGCGGCGGCGGCGGGTGGCGAGGCCAAGGACGACCATTGCGCGGGTTCCGGGACGGTGTTGTCGAGGACGGCGAGGGCGGCGGGGGTGGAGGAAGGACGGGAGGGGGTTGATGGTGGTGGTGGTGGTGGTGGATGATGGCGGGGGGTGGTGATGGATGTCGGGGGGTGCGAGAACGTCGGGGCGAGGGCGAGGCGGTGGACGATGCGGGCGCCGCGGTCGTGGCTAATAGGGGTGGTGGGGGAGGGGGAGGGGGAGGGGGAAGGGGGAGGGCTTCGAGGATGGCGAGGCCGATGGTGAGTGAGTTTGTCGTGGGTGGTGAGGGAGGGAGGGCGTGGAGCGGCCGTGGCCGGGCAGGTCGGGGGTGAAGAGGGGGGGTGGGAGGGTGGGAGGGTGGGAGGGAGGGAGGGGAGCAGATGGCGCCATATGTAGCTGGTTTGCGGGTAGCCGTGGAGGAGGACGAGGGGCGGACGTTCCTCGGATGGCGGCGTGTCGGCATGGGGCAGGCGCAGGTAGCTGAAGATTTCTGAGCCGCAGGTCGTCTTCGTCCGGTTTGTGTGGAGGGCGGCATCGCTGAGGAGACCGATCTGAGGCGCAGACATTTTCGGCAATTCTTGTTGTCGTCAAAGTAAAGTTGGTGGATTTCACTCGGGAAAGAGACAGCAGTGGAGAGGCATGACGCCATCAAGCTTGGATTGATAAGCTGCCGGCTTCACCATCGAGCAATGCTAACATCGAGTCGCGTTTCTGGAGTTCTGTACATGTCGGTTTGCCAAGCTTCGTCAGGCTGTGGGGGTCGTGTTGCAGGCAGTCCGGACTCGGTCGCGGAGATGGAGCCGAGGGCTAGCGTCCCAGTGAGATGTGTTCTCGAAGAGTATTTCTTCCACATTCCGGCGACATGGCGTCCATTCCTTGCCCAGAACATCGTCCAGTGTGCTTATCTCTCCGCGCCACATTGTTCCCTGACCCAGTTTACCTTGTGATGCATCAGCTTAGTCGACGTTACTAGTTTGACGGACAGTCAGATCAGAGCCGGCGTTCACCGCGAAGAATCCCGTACTGACCACTGAGCTATAGAGCTGACTTGGGAGGATTCGTGGCCTTTGGCTGGCGTGTCGGCGTTGTTGGCCCTAGTTCACAGTGTCAGAGGACGGACAAACCGATCGCAGCCGATGGAAACACTTGCAGCAATTTCGCAATGCGTGCAGTGCGGTCACACGGCGACGTGCTTCTGTTGCCGGGGGGCCTTGGGCCAATGCAAGCTTGCCGATGCGTCACATCGCAGCTTCACATAAGTGTCCGCCAGCAGCCTTCATGCTCGCGCGGCTCGATCTCGTTGAACAGAGAATCAACCGTCGAGAGGGATTTGTTGCAGCTGTTGCATTGGATCGCAGTCGTTGCTACGTGGGTGCAGGTGTTGCTCCCCGAGTGCCGTTGCTGCTCTGGGTCGCAGCTACCTTGATGGGCGTACTCCACAGTCGACTCTGCGAGATCGGACAGCTGTTCCACGTCAGCGACCAACGAAACCCAGCCCCACCTGCTTCATGCCGTCGCAAATATCGCTCTCCCGGGGGTCAATGGCCGGCAATGCTGGTGTTTTGCACGCTCGCGACTTTGCAGAGCTCGGGCGCAGGCTGGCGGCTGGCAGCCCAGCTTTGACTCGCTTTTACGAAGCCATCACGCCGAGGCTCGCGCGATATTTGGTCTCGTGGCATTGAGGCCATTGAGGCTCGCATTGGCGTACCAGCGGTCAGAGCCGAGCGTCTGGGGAGAGTCGTCTCGCGATCTCCTGACGGTCGTGGGCGTGGCCCCACCCCCGCAGGCCGATCCGCGCCGCCATTGGCCGGCGCCATCACACCACACGCTCACCACCCGCTCCCCATTCGTCATCCCACCGCAGCAGCCAATCCCTTGCGTGCTGGGCATTATTGCGTCACGCGACAGCGCCCGTTTGCAGCTGCTGCTGGGCGGGCGCATCCCCGAGCCGGGCCCCAAGGGGCGCCCGCGTTCCCTTCTTTGTCTGGAGCAACCAGCTTCCCCGCATTTCCAAACCTGCCATGCCACGCCACCCGCGCCGGTCCCCTACCTCGCGAGCCCTCACATGTCCTGATCCAGGCATGATCGCGGAAGGGGCTGCTTAATCGCGCACAGCAACGCGGGAATGTGCAGCACAGCTGAGAGCTACCGTAGCTACCCCTCTCGCCAATCGGCCCTTAACCGCCTATATAGCTGCTGCCCGCCTGCTCGACCACCCGCTTCCTTTCTTTCATCATCGCATCGTGTGATCCGCCACTGAACCAACAACAATCAGCCATCTTCCCTCGGTTCCTTCGCCACGAGGAATCGACCCAGCGTCTACAACCACCCCACCAGCCAGCAACCCAACAACCACCCGGACATAGTCCACCACCCACCACCTCTTTCCCATCTTAACCAACCCCACCAACCGGCAAGATGAGTGTCATGGCTTCCGCGGCGCCCGCCCACCAGCAGGCCACCGCTCCCCACTGCACCCTTCTGCCCCGCCCCTACGTAAGCTGACCCGCCCTCCTCCCGTGCGAAGCCACCGCTAACCCGCCATCCAGCCCACCCACACCTTTGCCGTCGGCGACCTCCTCACCGACCTCCGTCACCCCACCACCACCACTCTCCGCACCGACGCTCTCAGCACCAAGGACTACGACGACACCCGCCTGACGGCCTACTACAAAGACGTCGCCTCCATCTCGCCCGCCACGGGCAACTTCACGCGCTCGCTCGGCGGCGAGCTGCTGATCAAGAAGCCCAAGCGCGCCCACACGCGCTTCTGCAGCATCTCGGCCGAGAAGGCCTCGGTCCGCGCCCTCAAGGACCCCTTCGCCGCGTTTGAGAAGAGCGTCAAGGCCGCCGACGCCTCGGCCTGGCTGCTCCGCGCCGCCAACGCCCACTCGCCGCTGTACTGGGTCGCCGCCGTGCGCGAGCTGACCAACGCCAGCTACGCCCACGCCGCCGCCGCCGACGCCGGCAACGGCCTCCTCACCGTCCGCCGCACCAGCTTCTCGGAGCAGCAGCAGGCGGCCGACGCCGACGAGGACGAGAACGGCGACGTCGACGGCGACGCCATGCGCGCCAAGATGGGCCGCATGGGCGGCTTCCGCCGCCGCGACTCGGCCTTCGAGGAGCCGACGCGCACCAAGAACGACGTGCTCGGCGCCGAGATCCGCGAGTGCCGGGTCAAGGTCATCAAGGACATGGCCGGCTCGCCCACGAGCCCGCACGAGCGCCGCGCCAGCATGCCCAAGTGGCGCTGGACCTACGTCGCGGCCAAGGACGAGAACGGCGAGGAGGTGCAGCTGGCCGTCGGCCTCGGGGCCCCGCTCGATCAGGAGGAGGTTGCCGACCTCTGGGAGGAGGGCGATCTCGAGGAGGAGGAGTTCGAGGAAGATGATGACTGAATGATTTTTCGACACGAATGCGAGGCGTTGGCTCGGGGATACTCATCGGCGTTTGATTTGTTCATCACTACACCGGAAACTTTCCCACTGTTATAAACCGGGCGTCTCTCTGTACTACAACTTACCAGGCGGGATGGATACGATGACGGCTTACTACTACTAACCTAACCCCCAGAAATACCTATCTGCGGCGTACTGTATTATTTTTTTTTCTCCTAGTTCTCGAGTGTAGGGAGGGAGGGATGGCGTTTTTCTACATCTGAAGCTCGTTTCGACGGCTTCGATAAATCACCTGTAAATACCTACAAACAAATCAGCCGGCTTTTTTGTTCACAATCAAATCTCTTCAAGAAAACTCTGCTCATTGTGATGGTTGTCTTTATTTCGAATATCGAAAGGGTCCAGTTCTTCTTCGGCGGCGGTCATTAGCCTGGCCGCCATATTGGCTACATCACCATCCACTACTACCACCACTACTACTACCATTAACGGGTCAATGTGTTGCTTTCCTAACAGGTAGGCCGCGAAAAGCCCGTAGAAGTTACCTTAAGACTATAATAATATATAAGTAGAAGACTTAGACTAAGGGGATAGAGAAGCTATAAGGACTTGTGGCTGCTTAGCTAATGAGAGGTTGTAGCCGATATCAATTATCCGAATAAGTTATCTACAAAGTATACGTCGAAGCGTCGTTGGTGGAGATATAGTCATGCAAAGCTTGAGCAATTCGGGAGGCAGGAAATGCGCATTTGCCAAAGATGAATAGGAAACATTGAGATCGCAGAGCAGCTGCTTACGAACTGTTCTCTTCACAATTACGGTGTTGTTTTTGTGTTGCGATATGTGCAATGGTGACGGAGAGGCTTCACTGTTCTTGGGCTTCGAAGTGGCTCATAACTTACGTAAATAAGATCTGGCGCGGCTACTGTGTCATTGTCATCTCGTTTTGCGGGAAATAGAAAAATATTGTATAGAGAAATGGAGGTTAGTAAAGTGTTTCGACCTGGTTCCTTTCCCACGCGAGTGTGTGCAACGCCAACATGCATTAAGTATGCGGCCCACGGGCGGAGTTGCCCTGTGCTGCCCCACGGCAAGTCGAAGTTGCATCATAGCATATCCACAAACTAAGGTAGGTTTCTCTGACACTTGAGTTGAGCTGCTGGCTATCAAACCGTGGCCAGATTTGAGAGGATCGAGTCCTGTTCGTCAAAGATACATAGCCATCGTGTGGCAGTTCCGTAACATATCATGGCTGGTCTGCCGAAGCAAGCAGGTGAGTGAGTGGGTAAACACAAGTAAATGGAGACTAACCCGGTCGTCATGTGTTCCAAGAACAATCACAGACTTTCCAGGGAATACAAACCCCCACAACATCAAAGTCCAAACTTCCTCCTTACCCTACCAACTCCACTCGCCTCCCTCAACCGCCAAAAGAAAAGAAAACCCCAGGAACACACCACAACCAAACCCCCAAGGCCCACCACCGAACGCTCCCAACCAACGCTCCCTCCACCAAACCACCAAACCACCATGTCCTCCGACAAACTCCACTTCATCTTCACCACCCTCCTCCTCCTCAGCTGCTTCCGGCCCTTCCTCCACCACCACCACCCCACCACAACCTTCCCCGCACCACTCACCCCCACCTCGCCACCCCAAGCCATCCTCGACGAAGCCATCTTCCTCTTCATGCTCGACACCACCTTCAAAGCCCTCGGCGTCTACTTTTACTTCTGCTGCATCCCCGCACTCGGCGGCCGCCACAACAACAACAACAACGACAGGATCACCCCCGCGGTCGTCGACGACTCCTACATCACGGCGGCCCTGCGCGACCCGTCCGCGTACCGCTACGTCTACTCGCTCGCGCTGTGCGGCGGCGGCTGCGTCCTGGTGCTGCTGCGCGCGAAGGACGATGTCGAGGTGTTGAAGTGCATGTTTCCCGGGGTGGGGTGGGCGGTGGCGTGTCGTCTGTGAAGGGAGGGAGGGGAGGGCCGAGGGCGGGGCGCGGCGCGGCATCGTGTGGGTGGTTGGACTGTGGTTTGAGCAATGCGGCGGCGCGGCGGGGGGGTGGACTTGGTCCGGCGCTGATGATACAGACATGCAGGTAGAAGAAAAATGTCGATTCGATCAGGGTTCTGGGCGTCGACGTATGCTCGTGTGTTCTTGAAGCTGTCGTGGCTTGCTTGGTCATCAAAAGAGCCGGGGAGATGGTGGAGTTCAAACCGCGTCTGGGGTCGGCTGGGTCCGTGTATAAAACCCATCTCACCTTAAAGCACTATAACATCTATCAAACGATATCCAGGATTGGCGCCTTGAACGGCGTATTCACAGATAATCCCACTCTGCTGGTTTAGAAAAACATACTCCATCAACTAATTAGATACACTATCCGGCCTTTTCCGTTGTGCTAAGAAAAACGCGCCATGTCAATGTAAGTCACTCTTGATTGTATGTTTCCAGAGGGTCCAAGTCTCCAAACTGTTTCTACCAATTCGAGACAAATTTCTTCCAAAGAACACATCATGCAACCTCCCGATAGACTCAACCATCCACTATGCCTATAATGAAGTCAAGCCAACAAGGCTTCCAACGACGTCTCAGCGCCACGCTTTCAACGTACCGAAACACACGCCCCACGCCGAACCAGTCCCGACAAATGCTTCTCTCCCATTCATCCCCGCTGCCACCGGTGACATCGCCTCTTCGGCATCTTCCACCAAGCACACAAACATCCGCTCAAATCAAGCAACAAGCCATCAACAGGCCCACCGCATTCACATACGCCACCACGAAGCCGCAAAAAAAAAAAATCCCACCAAAGGAAGAGAGGCACGCCAACCTGCGACGACGACGACGGCAGCCCGACCCGAAGACGCAGGGGGCACTGGCGCGACGCGCCACCACATCGACACACGAACACGTGTCCGCAGGCGAGCGATTTCCCTACTTCGGGCCAGAGCCGTTGCGCTCGGCGGCTGCACAGCCTATGGCGCCGACCCGCGCTTCTCTCTCATTCGCAGGGCATGCAAGTCGCGCGCGGCGTTGGAAGCCGAAAGCGGTCTTCTCCACAGAAGCATGCGGTGCGTGTGTGGTTGGGAGTGGAGGATAATATGATGTTGCCCGCATGCATGATGCTTGACGGAACTGCATTGCAGCCGGCAGATCGCGGCGACGTGTGTGCGTTTTTGCACCGAGACCGAAGCGGCGGGGGCAAACGTCGATGGTTTTGGTCCCGGGCTGCTTTGGCGATCTGCAGTGTTGGAGCACGTACCACTGCACCCTTCCCGTCGAGGCATGTACCTTGTCTAGAAAGGGTAGAAAGAACTGAATGGAGAGGACGGCAAGCAGGATAGGATGGCTCTCGATGTAGCGAAATCACAAGAAGCAACGTCCAACCATCCCCATCCTGAAGTCAACATCAGTACGAAAGGAGGGATGCGGAATTCGAGCCCGCTGCCTACGACAATGGTCAAAGGCAGCGAAGCACGAGAGAAGTAAAGAATTGAATTACGCATAAGTCCGAATCAAACGATCAGTTTCCTACTTGCCTAAACAAGCCTATCTACTCCGGAGCCGTGAGAAAAAAAGAAAGTAAGAACAGTTGGAATAGAAAGAAAAGAAGACCGAACAAACCGAAGAGCCAATACCGAACCGAGAAAGGAGTACCGGGGTGGAAATGTGCCAGGCTTCGCCTCTTGGCGCCTTCAAACTAAAACGAAACCCTCGGAATGGAGCGAGAGGGGAAAAGGAAAAAAAAGTATGAAAAACCCAGGCCATTCTTTCGCCAGCCCGTTCCGTTCGCTCAAAAGCCGTTGTATCCATGAATACCGGTTTGAGGGGTATGTAACGCCATTCTTGATGCCCGCGTTCCGCTTCGCCTTGCTTTCCAATCCTGTGTTTGCACCCGGTGTGTGTGTGTGCGTGTGTGTGTTCCATGTGCTGTATGTAAAGCCCCGTCCCATTGTATCCGTTCAAACTCCGCCAGATTTCCGGCCAAGGTACCCATTGTCGCTATTCACGTATGTTTCCATCACTCTTCGTCAATACATCGTCTCACATCCGCGTGTCCGACGACTCGAAGCCATCGGCCTTCTCAGTTGCCGAAGTAAAGCTTCATCGCGCTGAGAACCCTCCTCCTGCACACCGGGCAGTTGTCCACCCTGCGCGCGCAGTTCAGACATGCAACGACGTGTCCGCAGTCGTAGAAGGCCGCGTCTGCACTTTCCTCCCAGCAGATGCGGCAAAGACGCTCGATCTCCTGCGCGTTCTTCCAGTGCGTAACACCCTCACCGAACTTCTTGCCTGCCTTCCAGCCGCCAAGGTACGAGTTGCCGGTTTCAGCTTCGATGAAGCTACCACGGCCTTCTGGCAGATTGTCTGCCCACTCCCCCTCATAGACGTCGCCGTTGGGATACGTGAGACGCCCGTTGCCATGGCGCTGTCCAAGGCGGTAGGAGCCGATGTACTCGCTTCCGTCAAAGTAGAGATGGCGCCCAGTTCCGTGGGGGCGTCCGCGAACGAGTACGCCCATGTAATGCTCCGAGCTGAAGTAGTCCATGGTGAAATGGCCTGTCAGCGGGGTGGTAGACGTCACGAAGCGGGCAGCTGTTGCGTGCTGGACGTAGTCGCCAGGGTCCGAGAACAGGGCGCGACTTGCAAGCTCAGCCCGCTGTTCCGGGCCGAGACGTACTTGGGCAATGAGGATAGCTGTGCTGTGTATACCAGCCTGGTTGAAGGATACACTACCGCGTTGGAGCTTGGTAGCGACCATGGGCGCTTCTTCTTCGTAGACATCAAACGGAATGTCGCGTGGCCAGTCCAAGGCGTCAAGAACTGAATGGTCGATTCGATCACTCTTCTTGGCAACCACCGTCTTGTGGGCTCTCAGTGTCTGAGATTCCGGCTCAAACTCCTTCAAGAAGTAGTAGATCTCTTCATGGGAAGCAGTGAGGTTGTGGGTGATCGGAGGAGGTACGGCGAAGTCGAACGGAGGAATGTTCGGATTTGCTATCACAACCACGTTTTCCATGGGCTGAAGAGGCGGGGTGCTGAAACTTCCAGCCATTGGCGGAGGCGGTGGCATTGGCATCATGTGCGCAGCCTCATTGTTGTTGGCCATCTCAGTGTCGCTACTGTCAGCTACTGAGGTATGGGGTGGCCGAGGAAGGGTGAAAGCTGGATCGCCAATGACGTCCCCTTGGGAAATACGAGCAGCCTGCGCAGCAAGTCCCTCGGAAATCACTAGATCCATCTGCTCATCCGTCTGAATGCCATTTCCCCCTGCATCGCTCATGGGAGAATCTTCGCTATGCCGATTGCCCGCAGGTCCGGACTCTGAAACTTCGTTGACCAAGGCAGTTGGCTTTGGAAGCTCAGGCAGATCCGCAAAGTCCAATACGTGTACCCATATCCTGCGTTCTGGCCGATGCTCTGCTGCAGTCTTGAGCGTCCAAGTCGGCGATTGATCTGGATCATCGCGAGGGTCCTCGATCGTGCTGCTGCTGCGCATTGTCGGCCGATGAGATGTGCCGTTCGGGTGGTCAAGGAACCAGAATTTGACCTGACGAGGATCCTTGGCGTGGAACTGTTGCGCCAGAAGCTTTCTGACTTCCCTTGCAGACGCCGAGGCCGGGAGCTTGATGTTAGTGCGGTAAGGAGAAGTCTCCCATTTGGGGTCGTAGGGATCCATGATCCCGGGTCCTTCGTGCTGAGAAAAGGCAGCAGAGTCAAAGACCTGGTAGTCCAAAGTCTCCTCCGTTGTCTCAAAAACCGATTGCTTGCGGCCGCAGATGGAGCGGTTCTTCAACCATTGAGGTACCTCCCATTTTGGCTCATCTTTGCTGAATTGTTTCGGAACAACGTCTTGACGGACGTACATGACAATATAGGCCACAGCCGACTTTTCTGTGCCACCACCCTCGTGCGCCTCGATTGCTTGCCTCCTAGTCAAACAAACCACGCGGTTCTCTTCCTTGCCGTCGTAGTATGCGTACCATTTGCCTCCAGGACCTTTGGGCCGAACGACTGAATAGTACGATCCGGACTGGAGGCTGTCTCTATGGACAATGAAGCCGTAGAGGATATAGGCTGTCTTGTTGATGGTGACCTTCTCCAGCAGTTTCACCTTATCCGCCCTCTTTCGCATCGACCGATTCTCCCGGTTGAACTCCTGCCGCTCCAACTCCACATGCAGAACCTTGGGTAGAGGAGCGCCTGGCTGGACCAGGTTGACCGACTTGTCGATCGCAGCCTGCATGTCCGGGCAATCTGCGACCGGGGCGCGGTATGTCGGGATGTTCACCATGCGATCTCTCTCTGGCCCGAACAGGTCCTTCAACTTATCTTTGGAAGGGGTGTCCGCCAATTCGTACTCAATCTTCGCCCGCAGAATCTCCCAGATCTCGATAACGTCCAGCTTGCTCAGACACGAATCAGTACCGTACCATTCGAGCGCATCTGCGACATCGTCCAGGTCTACTGGACCGGATCCCGGGAGAACTTCGGTCCGGAGCTTGTAGATTGTCCTCTGAAGAGCAGATAGAAGCGGCTTCGGCTTTGCTCTGGCTTCTTTGGTGGGGTCGGTTAGTTCGAGCTCGTAGAGAAATTGTCGGAAGGGCTTGAGTAGCATCCACGAGGAGATTGCGGCAATCAGGCTTCCGGCATGTGATTCGTACTCTGAATCCGCTAGTCCCTGCAGACCTGTCATTGCGAAGCTGTCCCATCGGTTTTCGCGGCTGTGATGCTCCCATAAGCATTCAGTGGGATCGTTGATGATCCGAATGTGAGCAGTGAGCACCAGCTTATCGTTTCGAAGCAATGCCTGACGCTGGCCCCGCTGTCGAAAGTGAATCTCAAAGTACGGGCCAGCAAAGCGAGTCCAGCCCCAATCCGGCGAATCCGGGCAGAACCTGTGTGAGCATTGCCGAAAGTAATTTGTTCGCGGCTCAGCGGGGTTGTAGAGCACAACGGACACTTGCGCGGCAACACTCCGCCGCTTGGGGACCGGCTCGTCAGTGAGCAGAGGAAGGGGGCCTTGCCGATATTCTGGAGATGGAGCTGCCGTAGAAGGTGGGTGGGGCGTGACGCGCGGGTTCGGGTGCTCAGAATTGATGCCAAGCGCTCCTTCGGACGCAGGTGCTTCGCTCTGGTTCTCCTTTCGCGCCACAGACAAGCATTCAACATACACGCTCAAGAAATCCGAGTCATTGCCACGGGGATAAAACTTGATCTGCCAATCATAGCCTCCGACGTTCACAATGGGTGACTTCATGAGAAGCTCCCGATTGGGGTTTTCGCGTGTGCCATTGTAGTTCGGGATGGTCCAGTCCACTCTTCCGGTTGGCCCAGGAGTGTGCTCGGGGTCGTCAAGATCTTGGAATGTTCTCCGTTGCCAGTACTCATCTATAATTGACCTCTTCAGCATGTGCTAAGCCGGAGACAATGGGGTGGAAGGACTTACCATCCAGCGCACTATGCTCGCCCATTGCTTCGATCTCTCGGAGCTCTTCCTCATCCGGCACCGATGTGTCCTCCTTGAGCTCCCTCCAAGGAGGGAGGACATCCTCTTCGTCGTCTGAAGCCTCTTCCTGTTCGCCAGCTGCACCTCCGGCATGGGGAGAGCCAGGTGCCGATTGTGGAGGAGCGAGAGCAGGTGGCGGCGGTGGTGGTGGCTGCAGAGGACGCTCATCGGGATCTCCGCCGCTATCGACAGAGCTGCCGCGCGAGTTTACGCGGGTGAGTAGTTCCCCAATCGTTGGGGTTGTTTGCTCGTTTATGGGTGCTGGCGGTGGAGGCACTGGAGTGTTATAAAGAAAGTCAAGAGATAGAGGCTGGCCGCCAGGACGCCCGAAAGTAAAGCTTCCAGGCTGATCCGGAGAGGTGTCCATGGCGTCTTGCTCCTCGCGCAGTGTCACGGCAGGCACGCTGGGAGGGCGAGCCGGGTCCAAGGGCGCACCCGGCCGGACCAAGTGTGCGGACAGCTCCTCGGAGCCGTCTGTGTCATCCATGTCCGAATCCTCGCTCTCACTCTGCTCGACCCTCGGCGCAGGCGGCAGCGGGTTGTTGTGGTTCATGTCGGCGTCGTCGGGGAAGAGCGGTGGGTGCGCCCGCGGGCTGGTCGGGCTTTGGGGTGCACTCTGAGGGAAGGAGGCGAAGGAAGGCGGTGTCGGCGAGCGCTGGCCGAAGAGCAGAGGCGGAGGATCAACGTTGGCGGAGCTTGTTGTAACGCTCATGGTGGTTGAGTCAGGACAGCGCGCGAGCGTCGATGATGTAACAGGCAGACATGCGCTTTGGAGTCAGCGGGAAAAGGAGGAGCGAGCGAGGCGCAGAGGGTGCGGGCTTGGGCGTGGAGAGGGCGCGCGAGTTAGTGTTGGAAGCGCGAGGCTGCAGCTGGGGTCATGGGCGCGTTTGAGCTGTGCCAGCTGCAGTTGGGAAGCTCCACGTAAGAAGCCGCATCGGCAGCCCCAGTCGCTATCGCGGTCAAGAATGCTTAAATAATGCACGGCGGCAGGCATCTGCGGCGCGCCTCCGCGAGCAGGCAGCGCTGGGAATCACAGGCGTGGCATGGCGGCATCCAGCCTCACTTCTCTCCAGGAGCTTTGACCGCCCAGCTCTGGTCCCGCTGCTAGGACGACATTGGTTAACTTTGAGCTCCACCCGCCGCTCGCCTGATCTGAGCGCGCCCGCACATCCCGGGATGCCGGCCCCCCGCTGCCTGTAGGGCCTGGAGGCTGCCAGCCAGCGCTGCTTGAAACACAGTTTCCAGAGCGTCCTCAGCCGCCGTGCCGCCCGCCACCTCACCCGGCGTTGCGGGGTCGCCTCAGCCGCATCACCGATGGAGCCACCGTCATCGCTGCAAGCTGGTGCCTGCTCAAGGCGGAGGAAGCCTGCGCGAGGCTCAACGGATCCTTGCTGTTACGCGTTCCAGGAGGCCGTCTCAGCCCGCGTCCACAAACGATCCGCGCCGACCGTATCATCTCGTTTCATGGCCGCCCTCCTGTTCCCCACGCCACAGCAGGACGCTATTGTGCACTCTTCCCACCTGGGCAGTTGGATCCAGCACCCGGACCTGCGTAGACGCGAGGCTCGCAGGTACGTCCAGCTATTGGGTCCATCTAACCTACCTGAGTATGTCTGTATGATGTATAAGTCATCTCCCTGAGGCAGATCTCGCTTCTCTGTCCCCTGCTGTGACGCTTATCGGAGTCGTCGGATTATTATCTCTCCTATGGTATCATTGTGCAACGCGGCTGCGTGCTGACTTTCTATTGGTGACGCCCGCAGCGCCTCATTTCTCCACAAGCGCTCGCTCGCTCCTCTATTTTCTCGGCTTCGCAAACGTCGCCGCCACGATCAGCGGGAACACGACCGTCGCCTCCGCATACACCTTGACACTGTCACCGTCCGCCTTGATTTTGCCCCAGCTCACGGCCTCGTCTGGTCGCGCTCCCGCATCGCTTCCGTCAAACTCCTGCGCCGTGTTGATGTACACCGCGCTCTCCGCTCCGTTGCGCATGAGGTTTGCATTCGCGATGTGGTGCTTCACAATGCCGCCGCCCAAAATGATGATCCCGCTACGCTTCGCCCTGACCGCGATGGTGTTGATCTTGCGAATGTCCTCGACAATGTCGACGCGCAGCTGCTGCGGGCTCGCCTTGAAGGTGTGGAAATACAGCATGTCTCCGAGCGAGCCGTCGGTCAGCGCCGGACAGAAGACGGGAATGTCGTTCTTCCACGCCCAGTAGTACACGGAACGCTCGTCATTAATCTCCTTGCCGAGGCGGTGGATCATCTTGCTGGGCGTCCAGTGGACGGGTTCCTCAGAGTCGCGGCTAGCTTCCTGCTCCGCGAGCATGGCGTCCAGGATCGGCACGACCCAATCTTCGAACGCGCAGTAGTTGCTGTTCGGCACAACCAGGTTTCCGATGCGGTTCATGCCCTTGGCGCGAAGCGAGGCGCCTGAGGTCTGGAAAGAGCCCAGGTACGTCGGCGCCAGACATTTGATAAAGTCTTCCTCGACGCCGCCGGCCGTCGTTACAATGGCCGACACGTGCTTGTGCTGCACGAGATAGCGCAACGTCTCGCGCAGGCCAGAGGAAATGAGATTGGATGTGTAGCCAAGGAAGATGGTGGTGCCTTCGCCCGTTTCGGCATCCTTCCAGGTTCGCTATGACGGTGTTAGAACAGGAAAAGCTAGCGACAGGGCAATTTGGCGCACCATGCCCTCAATGACCCTGACAGCCTGGCCAACCGAGGTGGCCTGGAACCCCATGTTCTCCATGCCGGCGACCAGCTCCTCTACGGTAATGCTCTTGCCTGCATAGTCATTGAACTCGATGCCCTTGACCTCCTGCGCGCCCTCGGGCACAGGATCGGAGGCCTTCAGCACGGCATCTGTCGCTCCTGACGGTGCTTGGCCGACTGCAGCATCCTGTGGCGCCGTCGTGGCGCTGCCGGTTTGCGTGCTCATTTTCTTTGTTCGAATAATGATGTGTGGGGTGAGGTCGCGGCGAGCAGTGAAAATCAGACCTGGACCCTCTCCGCGGGGATGACTCGGCAACGCCCGGCCGCGATTGCGATCGCGCATGTCAGACACAGAGGCGGCCCGCCGCAGCGCCCTTCCAAGCCGCCAGCGCCGTTGCGCGTCTCTCACACCATTTGCTCAGCCCGCCCTGCGCCGTTGCAGGCAAATGCACGTGACGAGACGCCCTTTCGGCAGCCAGGGATACGAAATCGGTCCGCACGAGATTGAGCGTGGCACACGGGCGGCGGTGCGTGGAGTTGAAGCTTGTCCCGCCGGCTGATTCAGCGCGGCGCCCGCAGTAGCAAGGCTGATGCATGCTGCACGTATGAGGCACAGGACGGGAGCGGTGGCCCAGAGTGAGATGCAGACACCGTGCTCATTGAGAGCCGTCGTGCCGTCCGGACGAATGCTTCAACTCTCTCCGCAGGACGTGCGCAAGGGCTTTCTGCAGCACGTGGCGCCTTGCCCGATCTCTCCGGGGCGCAGAAGGAATCCCCAGGCGCCACCCTCCCCAGCACCGCTCCGCAGCAGCAGCAGCAGCAGCAGCAGCGACACGTGCATCGATACGCTCGTGCAGCCGCAGCCGTCGCTACTTTCTGCCTGTCGGGCTGGCTGCTGTGCACCTGGCCGCTTGGACTCGGTCCCTCAGTTCAAACGACGTCACGGCTTTGATTGGCGGAACGTTAGCGCATGGCTGATCGCCCACCGCTCCCCTTGTTTGGGCACTTCACGGGCTGAGAAAGAACAGGGATCCCGCGCCTAGCCCGCCGCACGCATCTGGGTTGAGGTTCTTTCCGACCCCTGACGGGCTGCCGGCTAGGGCGACAGCCTGGCCGGCCGGCGCCCGTCTCTGCTGCACGCGCCCACGCCCTGCACGCTCCGCAGTGAGCACACGCGGGCGAGGCCTGCGACTAGGCCCGGCTGCGCTGCGACGCCCAGGCGGGGGCGCTGACAGACGCCGCGTCCTGCTCGAGAAGGCTGCGGGAGAGCAGGCTGGGGTGACACGCCCTCGATCAATGTTTCAGCGGTGCGGCGGAGGGCTTGGGCTGCGCATAGCATGGGCTAGCTCCAGCCGTCGGGGCTCCCACGCATCATCTTGAAATGGCCAGCCAATGAGCGTCGCGCATGCGGAATGGGGAGCGCAGAGCTTCTGCAAGTGCTCTTCCAGGGCGGTGGAGCGGCCCTAACCCGCAGTCGATTGTGTCCCGGTCCGTTCTTCTCGTCTCACATCTCCTCTCATCTCTTGACAACACTCGCAACAACACCAGCCCAGCACGCGCACCCTCCCGCGCGTCCACCCCCCACCCCGCCTGCCATCGTGATGCGCCAGGCGCAGTGAACGACCGCCATTCTTCTCATCGCCGCCCGTCCTCGCGCCGCAGCAGCCTGCGGAGCCGAGAACCGCCACGTCAAGGCCTCTAGCCAGGGTGCACCGCGACTGCACAGGCGCTCGCCGTCCTGCAGGGCCGCCCGAAGCCCAGCCCGAGCTCAGCAGCAGCAGCGCGCCCCGTCCTGTGCCGCTGCAGTGCCGCGGTGCGCGCAAGCAGACGTCCCCCAGCGTGTGGAGCCCGGCCTGTCAGGGCGTTGTCACCCGTCAGGCACTTGTCTCTGGTCTCGCCTTCCCTGGGCGATCGGTAAAGGCGCTCGGACACTGCCAAGGCTACCCGCCCGGCTAGTCTATTTTTGAAACGACACTTCGCCGACACCATCCATCTGCATCTCAATCTGCCATCACCGCCATCTGACGTTGGGTACGTATCTGTCGCTGTCTCCGCCCCTGCCGCCCCGCTTTGCTGCGCCTGTCATGAGTGCGTGCCCGCAGTGCGCGGACCCGCGGAACGCTGCCGAGATCGGGCTCCGCCGTCGCGGTACTGGTCCCTCAAAGCTTGGGACGAGCGACCCGGTGACCTTGTTCGGCCTTGCCACCACGATCTGTCCTTTCTCCGCCCTCTTGTTGGGGAATCCACCTCGCTTGTGCGAATTCTTTCCCATGAGTCGCACAGCAAGGGCGCACTCCCTTCCCTTCACCTCTTACCTGCCGCCTGCATGACAATGCCGATCCCTGTCTGATCGCACTGCGCCACCTTCTTAAACGCCTCATTACGTCCTTCACCTACCTTGCCCCACCTTCGCTTTGTCGAAGACTCTTTTCAACATGTTGCTAACGTGGTTCTTCACAACCGTAGGTGCTCTGCGCCCGAAAACTCATGCTGGCTGGCGCTTAGGATTTAGACTTGGAAATCAGTTCGCCAGCGAAAGGGAAGGAGGATAGGATGTCCTCCAGATATCCTAACGACTCCCGGTACACATCGCGTGATCGAACGCCTCCACGATACACCGACCGACGAGCGTCTACATACAGCTCCAGCTTCACCCCCAGGAACGACGATTCCAGCAGCGGAAGGCCTTACCCGGATTCCATCAGTGGTTCGGCGTCCAGAGACGTTCCCCGTGGCCCAAAGGCGTTATCGGACTCAACCCGAGGGCCGCCACCAGGAGGAAGCGCCTCCGTGCCCGCCGGACCGCGAGGCCGAGGATTCGGAGGCCGTTCTGAGTATCGTGAGTTGCGAGATGCACCTCCGCTGAGTGACGGAAGAGGGGGATCTTCTTGGCGTGGCGGCGACAGGGATCGGCATTTTGATCGGCGAGACAGACCGCTCTCGCCACGTGCACGTTCTCCGGGACGGGACTCTCGAGACTCGCGCGATTCGCGGGATTTTGGCCCCCGGGAGCTGGACATTGATCGCGCTCGCAGAAGCGCGCGAGATGGCCCTCCATCGGCCGGGTCCAACTACTCGGACCCTCCATCCAGCGGTTTTGGATTCCACGGACGCGGTGGATTCAGCGGTCGTGGTCGGGGAAGAGGCGATTGGGACAATCGCGGACGTGGGCGAGGATCTTTCGCCGACGACCGTAACTCGTTCCGACCAAGGAGCAGGTCTCCGCGTCCAAGGTGGGAAAAGGAGCCATCTCGAGATGACCGAATCAGCGATCGTAGGGATGACCGGAGGTTTGACCGTCGTGACGATGACCGGCCATTCTATAGAGACGATCGCGAGGTCGATAGATACAAACGCGATCCCGTGTCTTCACGAGACGCGGACATTCGGCGGGCAAGTGTGGCTCATGATGGCCGGTACTCCAGTGCGGCGAGTTCCACGTCTCACCAAAGTCCACGACATCCATCCATATCTGGTCATGGCGGTGGCGTGGATCGCGCAAGTACGTCAGACCTTCCGAGGGAACTACTCCCTGGTCGGCGCGCCTCTGTCGCACAAGAGCCTGTGTCAGCCAAGGACAAGCCTGACTACATAGCAGCACGTGCAGAGGCTTCCAGAGATCGATATGGCCCACGAGCATCTTCTCCGCCCCCACAAGCTCCGCAGGTGCCTGCGTTCGGGTCGGTCTCGTCATTCCAAAAACCGGCCACGACTTTCACGACCCCGACCTCGAACGTCTGGAGACCTCCGCAACCTGCACAGCCGCCCACCCCTGCGTCAGGCGTGCCTTCAGGACCCAAGATCCCCCCGAGTGCTCCCAAGGCCTTATCAGCTGTTCCCCCAACTGCGCCAACGGGCCCCAAGGCTACTCGCGTTGCGGAGAAGCCTACTGTCGAGAAACCTGCTTCTGAAATACAGCAGCCTACCCCCTCCACAGCCGAACAGTCCAAGCCAAAGCTTGAGAATGGCTCTTCTGCGCCAAGCCAAGTTCCGGCTCCACCCTCAGGGCCCTCTTCCGAACAGCAAGACGTAGCGCCTCGCTCTCGTCCTCCTTCGCCGCCTATTGCACCCCCTACTGGCCCAGCAGCTCTTCAAGCCCGCCTACCCATCCCAGGTCCTCCCACTGGCCCCCGAGGTCTTGTTTCGCCACAGCAACCCCACAGTCGCCTTGTCCCTCCCCCGGTCGTTCCGCCTCGTGATGGTCCTCCCGCTACAAATATACCGCTTGGACCGCGAGCATCGGGTCCATTCAGCACGTCTCCGAGAGGACCTAATGCCGGCCTCGGTCCAGGTCCTGCCATTCCGACAGGGCCCAAAGCTGACCGTGGTCCTCCTGTTGCGCCTCGGGCCGCTCTCTTCCCACAGGCTGAAAGACAGCCGATTAATGCACCGAGAGCTCCGATGATGGGAATTCCCGGCAGGAATCTGCAGTGGATCCGGCCTGATGCTCCCCGGTATAGTCGGGGTCTTGGGCCTGTTGTTCCTGCAAAACGAGACGTCGACGGCGACGAGAAAGACAAGTACACCCCGAACAGACCCAGGTCCCCCGCATTCGCCGTTGGTTCTCCAGTCAGCGGACCTGTGACGCCAACGCCCTCGGCGCATGATACCGGGTCAGTCCGCCGTAAGTCTGCCAGCGAGATCAGGTCCCGTGATGAGGCCCCGGAGACGCTTAGCGCCAGACGAAATTCCGCGTTTGCATTTTCCGAGTCGAACATCAAGGCAGAGCGACATTCAGCCACACCTCAACCGTTGGATCCCCAGGCGCGTGAATCACAGTCTGATGAAGCTAGCGAAGATGACGATGAAATGGATTTGGACGATGAATTCTTCAGCCAGAAGACAAGATACGAACGCGAGAAGATTCGCCTCGAGTCGCGTTTGAAAAACTTGGAAGACCGAAGCTTCCGCTGCAGCAGCCCTCTGAAGAAGCTGCTGCGACTGTCTCGTATCAGCATGGCTGATCTTCCTCGTTCCGCACCCGCCCCTGTAGCTGAGGTATCATCAGTTACCGAGAAGCCCCATGGAAACAAGGAGCTTGAGAAGATGGATCAGGATTTGCACTCTCCATCTTCCTCTCTGAACGGGCCGGTGGTGGGACCGCTGGACGAAAAGGAGGAGAAGGCGTCACCACTGTCAGCGCAGCCTGAATCCAAGGCCGAGCCTCCCAAGCTCCCCACTCCGAAAGCTGAAGAGTCGGAAGACGTTGAGATGGGTGAAGCCGGCGCGGTCGAAGAGGCCGATGGTGGGATCCAAAGTGCTTCTAACAGCGAGGATGAATCCATCACCGAAGCCGACCTTCACTCGTTACCGTATCTCAACCGTGGCCCACCGACACCGCTTTCCGATCCTGATCAAGAGAACACTGGTCTCAGAACAAACATCATGGCTGCAATCAAGCACAAACTCTTCAACAATATCCGCGCCGAACAAGAGTTCCAAGGTACAGCTCTGCAGGTGTTCCGGATGCAATATCACAACTGGGGGTTTGAGTCAGCTCACAGGGAGAAAGACGCCGCTGTGCGCGAGGAAAAAGAGAAGACAGAAGAGCAAGAAACAGCGGTATCTCCAAGTGAAACCAGCACCACAGGGCCCGCTCATAGACAACGTCACGTTACCGATTACGATCTCGAAAACATTCTTGCTGAGTCCAGAAGGATGGAGGAAGAGAGGATAGAAAAGCAGAGGAGAGAGGAGGAAGCAAGCAGAAACCCTTTCTCCAACGGGCAGGCTCCGATTCCGGACATGCTGCCGGATGACGAACTCGAGAGGCGGAAGTTCGTCAACACCAACCGCCTCCGTGAGCCCAGCAAGGGAATACTTACTTTTGGTTTCGAGCCTCCTGAGGATGACTTTTCGCCGGAGGAGCACAAGAAATTGGTCACAGCTTACCTGCAGACTCCCAAGGACTGGGGCGAGATCGCCAAGGCTCTTCCCAACCGCAACTTCCGGGAATGCATCAATCACTACTACGCTACGAAGTGGAATGGAGAGTACAAGCCCCCGACTGGCCGTCGCAAAGCCAAGCGAAGGGCCGGAATCCCCAAGGGGAGGAAGATCGCAATCCCGTTTGCCAGCACCGACCAGGTCGATGGTGAAGATGGTGCTATCGCTACCACCACGGAACGAGGACGACCTCGACGCGCTGCAGCGCCCACATTCGGCGACAGGGAGGTCCAAGATGATCACGCTACCCCGGTTCCGACTCCTGGACGCCAAAGGGGTGCATCGACAAGAGGAGAGACGGTTGAGCCGAGCACCGAAAAGCCTGCCAAGCGCCAGCGTGTCGCGAAGGAAAAGGGCACGAAGAGGGGACGTGCGGCCCAGCAGCTTGCTCCTGCCCCGTCGGCGTCTCCTCAGAAGATGGACAAGGACTTTTACCCAGGCGAAGGGGCCATTGATCCAAGCAGAGTCCCTCGAACCGAGGAAGAAGCAGCATTACTCGCCCGTCTGCCGTCTGTCCAACCTGAGATTGGCGGTCAATTCGGTGAAACTGCGTTCCAGGTGCCTCAGCCAGCAGCACCGGTCCCCGAAAGACCCAAGGGTCGTGGCGCCGGTTCTCGTGCTGGTGGCATGTCTAGCTACTGGTCTGTGAACGAGTCCACTGATTTCCGCAATTATCTAGGGTATTTCGGTACAGACTTCCACGCGATCGCGAAGCGGATGGGGACTAAAACGGCGGCGATGGTCAAGAATGAGTATTTCCGAAAGACCGACTCTGGCAATCATCCTGAGCTTGTTGAGATTGCACAAGCCGCAGATGACAGGCGGAGCCGCGGTGAGGATATTGGTCCCCCGCCGCCTCCAACAGCCTCCAACAAGCGTCGTTATGACACTACTCAGCCGGCCATCCCCCGCACTTTAGCCCCCACTCCCACTGAGATCGTGGACATCAAGCAGTCTCCTCCAGCTGCTGACCTGCCTGCTCGAACAGCATCTCCGCATGTTCAAACGGGATCTCGATTCCCGCCGCTCGCCCAAGCTAGTCCCGCGCTGTCGGCGTCTACCCCTCCGACCTCCATCATTTCGTCCACAAGTGTGCCGGCGCCAAGCAGCCACGCGTCCGCTTATGGGAAGCCGGCGCAGCATGAGATGCCAGGTCCTCGCCGCGGCTTTTTCTCGCAGCGTGAACCCTCGAGGGCTCCCCTAGTGCAGAACGACCTGAGGCAACCGCCGCCGGAAGCACCTAGAGATGTCCACGCGGAACACCACCACCACAGACGGCAGTATAGCCAGGGCCTAGCTGGAGCTCAGCAGCTACACGACCCCCGATACGTGCGTATGTCTGCTGAGCAACGCGAGCGTGAAGCTCAAGTGGCGCAGCAGCAAGAGATTTATGGCTCATCAGCTGCCGCGCATCACCCGCTTTACAGAACCAGTGTCCCGCCTCAACTACCCCAACAAAGGGGCTCAGAGCCGCCTTCAGAACCAAGGCCCGGGCAGGTCCAGCAGGGTGCTTTTTCGCGCACGGCACCGCAACTCCGCCATCTCACCGAGACGCCTAGCCAGCTGCCGATCGCTCAACCACCCGGTCGGGTTTCGAGGCATGTGTCTCCAAAGAGGGAAGAAAGTCAACAGCCGTACGCTCCAACACCTCAGCCCCCTGTCCAAGCTACGCCACGTATGGCGGCGGCGGCGGCAGCGGAGCCTCGGAAGACATCGAACTTGGCAGATCTGCTCAACCCTGCACCTTCCGAGCCGCCAAAGCCCAAGGAGCAGAAACCGGCAGTTGATGATCGAGCGGGTGTGCTTCCCCACGAGCGACCATATTCGGCACAAGGAAGACCCATTCACCAGACCACCGCTCCGCCACCACCGCCGCCTGTCACGATGTCGAGTTCCTCACCGGCCTACCATAGGAGGGAGATTTTCACGGAGTCGCCAGCGCCCAACAGCCCATTCGCCAGACAAGCCTACATTCAGCAGCAGCAGCAGCAACAGCAGCAACAGCAGCAAATGCAAGCGCCGCCGCAGCGCCGTCCCATGGAGGTACCTGCCCGTGAACAGTCCCAACCGCCTGCATCACGGGATCCTTGGGCGAGGGGACCTGCCTATTCGCAGCCTCCACCCCCGGTATCTCAGACAAGCTCGCCACATCCAGCAGCCCTCCAGCAGCCGCAGGCACCGCTTCCAATCGATGGGCGTCAACAGTACGCCAGCAATCATCGGGCCGCTCTTAGCCAGTTGAACACTTCAGCTCAACCTCGAAACGTCCATTCTCCAACTCCGTCACACACGCCGCACCACTCGCGCACGCCTTCCTATACCCACGCGCAACCGTCTCGTCAACAAGCGCCGACACCTCTGCAGTCCATCCCGGCTGCGCCTAGCCCGGCGCGAGAAAACCCGGGCCCAGTCCTCGCCCCCAATCCTTACGTGCAAATGACGCCGCCGCAGACAATTCAGCAACTAGTGCCTCAACCACAAGTTCAACAGCAAGCCCAACGCAACGAACAAGCTGTCATCCAAAACCGCACCTTGTCCTACGCCCAGCCACAGAGCCAAGCGTATGAGAACATGATTGAGCGCGAGCGTGCCATCCGTATCGCTGAGCAGCGCGATCGCGAGGATCAAATGAGACGCGAGCATGAAGCCCAGGCCCAACTCCAGGCTGCACAGCACCACAGCCGAAGCACTTCTTTCGCGCAATCGCACTACATGCGTCAGCCAACCCCAAGCCAGGCTGACCATGCTGCTTCCCGCTTCACTTCTGCCGGACCTGTAGTGCCTCCGCCGTCAGCTCGCAATTCGGCACATACCCCCACTGCGCACATGGGCTACCCACCGCCGCCGCCGCCGACCGCGCCGGCACATCACGGTCTGCCCACAACACAAGATCATACGCATGCGCATGGCTTTCCCGGTCAAGCTCCTTCGGCCAGTCAGCGCGGGATGGAAGCCATCATGCGGCGCGAGCAGGAAACGGCGATACGGCGCGAACAGGAAACGGCGTTGCGCCGCCAGCAAGAAGCCGCCGCCGCGCAGCATCAACAGGTTCAGGCCCAGGCGCACGCGCACGCGCAAGCTCACCGTGAGCACCGGTACCGCGAAGAGGTTGCGGCGCAGCAGCAGCGTGGGGAGCAGATTCGCAGGCAACACGAGGAGGCCGTGGTCAGGGATCGCATCGACCGCGATCGCGCCGAGCGTGATCGAATGGATCGGGAGTACATCGAGAGGGATAGGCAAAGGAGGGAGCGCGAGGAGTGGGATCGGCAGCAGGGGAGGAACATTTTCGGAGGTTCGAGGAACGAGAGGGGCGGGCTTTTCGGCCCGAACAGATGAAGAGCGCAGTGGGAGAAGGGAAACTGAAATGGTGGGGAGGGGAAAAGTGAACATACACTGAGGCACATGGCTGCCAATCTCCTTGTCTTGATTTTCCTTGTTCTTTTTTTGGTGGAGGCAAAGTCTTCTTCGGTCATGTAAGGGACGATGACTTTGAATGGGTCGCAGACGGTTGAAAGGGGGGGTATGAAGGTAAAAGAGAAAAGAAGAAGAAGAGGTACACAAGAGGGATGGGTTGTTTAAATGGACCCCCAGATGTCGCAGGGGCTGCCTCTCTCGCAACCGAGCTACTGTTTATTGTATTGTTTTACTTTTTTTTTTTCTCTTTTGATTTGTTGCTGCTGCCGCTGCTGCTATCTTGAAGATAATGACCCCAGATACCAAAGAAAAATTCCTCTGCTTCCTGGCGTGGGAGGGCGATGTGTGGGTGTTGTAGTACCTAGGTTCCTTGGCTTGGCTTTTTTGGGTGGGTCGCCCTTCTTGTTGCTGTTGTATGTATGTAATTATTCACTGTTATACCATTTTTTATGTAACTGTATCTTCTTCTGCCGCTTTGTTTTTTCTTTCTTTCTTTCTTTTTGCTGTCTAGTCTTTGGTCCGTGGGTTTTGGGTTGCACGGGTGCTGGTTTGTTGGAGTAATGGATGAGTCTTTGGTTGTGCTTTTCCTGTTGCGTTTACTGTCAAAAAGGCGGAGTGGAGGGACTTCTTGGTTTGCTAGAAGAAAGTAAATATGATGAATGGATGTAAATGGCTTCTGCATATAGTATGTATCTTTCTCCATCAACTTGTGTCGTGTCTATGTACATTTTGTAAGTCCGCACGGTCAATTGGAATTCCTTTTTGCTGGGAACTGCCTATGATAGGTCGGTGTCTACCCAATCACCTCTGTGACATGAGTATCAGCCATTGAGTGGAACACGCGATGGTTCTTAGTGGCGTTCCGCGGGTATTGTGTGTATGGTCCTACCGCGGTGCTGTCTATCATCCTGAACGCTATGCAGGTGGGATTGGCTGTGGAGAGTTTATATAAAGCTCCCTATCACTTAATGGCCTTCTCGTACGGGGAGGCATAAAAGAGAAGCGGACGCTAAGCCGATGTCACAGCGGGTGACAAAAGAAATTGACCCGGCCCTCTGCAACGGTACCACTCTTCCCACGTAGGCAGTCGAATCCAATATCCGGACGAGGACATGACTTTTCACTGAACGGCGCGCCGCCGCGCACGTGACTTCTGGTATTCGGTCGGCTGCATGCTTCCTCGCTTGGTAACCATGGATATTGCCAGACCTGTCGACGTACTACTCCACCACTTCTTCCTCCACAACCTCGCGAGCCGGCACCACACAGTGCCGGCGCCGGCGACATTCGACCTACAACGCTGCAACTCGCCAGCAACCTCCACCTTCCATCCTCCCCCCGCGCCCGCAAGCTCAACCTGCGTTTCCACCACCTACGCGCCACGCGCCACGCGCCACGGCCTCCCGGTCAGTGGCAGACACCCAGCTCCTCAGCGCGACAGCCAGAAAGAAAAAAAAAAATCCACGCGCACCACCATTCGCCACCGCGCGCGGGCTCCCCGTAGCCACTCCAGCTCTGCGACCATGGCGCTTCCGACGCCGCAGCTCACCGCCGACATGCGCAACGTGACCGACGACATGCACGACGTCGCCCTCGAGGAGGAGAAGCAGACGACCACGCAACGCGCCGCCGATGCGCCGCCTCCTCTCAACGGGACCAGCCACGGCAACGGCGCCCAGCAGCTTCTTCCGCCGCAGGAGCAGCAGCAGAAGCAACACGAGCAGAGCCAGCAGCACCCGTCGTCGTCCCTCTTCGCCCGGCAGCTGCCGCCCAACCTCGCTCTGCACAGCTTCACCCTGCCGATCCGTAGCGCCGTATCCTTCGGCGGGGACAATGGCGACAGCAGCACCAGCAACAACAACAAGTTCACCTCCACACCCGCGGTGGCACCAGCTCACAACAACGCCGACCCCAACGAAGACGACGAGCTCGAAGACCAAGCCAACCACAACGCCGCCGCCCGCCACCGCGCCATGCAAGCCGCCGCCTTCACGGACGACAACACCCTTCCCCATCGGTGCGGCATCACCGCGGCGACAGTCGAGGGCGACGAGCGGGATGCGACGCCGTTCTTCGACGCGAGGAGGACGAGGACGGAGATGGAGATGCGGCGGAACGCCCTGCCGCCGACGACGCGTCCCGCCATCATGCCCTTCGACGACGACGACGACGACGACGGATACGGCAACAACGAACAACAACACCAACAACCCCGCCACCACCGCACCTCCCTCTTCCCAGCCGAAGACGCCGCATCCGACATGCCGCCTTTCTACACCGCACCCACGCCGCCGCATCCGCATCCGCACCCGCCCCCCAACCACCCCACCGCCACCGCCACCGCCACCGCCACCACCCTCGCCGACGCCTTCGCCCGCGCCGCCGTCCACCTCGGCATCGACGACGCCGACCGCGAGCGCGAGATCAGCAAGCTGCTAGCACGACTACCACGGCGCGCGGCCGACGGCGCCGTCGAGCCCGCGTACCGCGACGCGCTCGCGCGGCGCGGCATGGCGCTCGTCGGGCCGGGGGGCTGGGCCGTCGTCGCGTACGTTGCGGATGGCGGGGGCGGGGGCGGGGGCGGGGGCGGCAGGAGGGAGGTCGAGGTCCGGGCGCCGCGGGAGGCGGTGGATTCGTTTTGGGCGGGGCGAAGGCGGAAGGGGAGGGGCGTTGGTGGTGGTGGGGAGGGGATGCGGAGGGAGGCGAGGGAGAGGAGGGCGGAGAAGTTGGGTGTGAGGCAGGCGAGGCTTGGGGCCGATGGCGATGGGATGGTGGCGGTGATGGAGGAGGAGATGGAGGGGGTGCAGGGTGGTGGTGGGGGCGTGTCGCGTGGTGGTGGTGGTGGTGGCTTGTCGCGTGCTGCTGCGAAGAGGGCGAGGAAGAGGGCGAGGAGGTTGCGGGCGGAAGAGGTTGGGTTGCAGGCGGAAGAGGCTGCTGCTGCTGCTGCTGCTGCTGCTGCTGCTGCTGGGGAGAGGATCGAGGGCGATTCGATGGACGTTGAGAGCGCTCCTCCGTTGGTTGGCCGTGGTGCGATGCGCGCTTCCAAGGTGCGAGCTGAGCAGGCAAGGGTGGATGGACTGGCCATGGAGGCTGCTAAGGATGAAGAGCGCAAGAAGGATAGCCCGTACAGCCTTCGGGGATGGGGAAAGAACTAGCGGATGGTGGGAAAGCTAGATGATGGGAAGTACGGAGGGAGGCAATGCGGGTGACAAAAGAAAATAGCCATCCCACAGATAGTGCATGATATTCATGGATAGTTGAATACAAGAACCAGACGTGTTCTCAATGCGCATTTTTACGTCCAGTTTGGCCAGCAGTAGACGCTTTCGCTCCGAGAGATCCGGGCTTTCATGGAAGATTGGATAGGACATATTGTTGGAAAGAGACAGATATGAAAGAGCGTGTCATACTTATCTTTTGACGGCATGGGGCGTCGGTTATATGGAGGTATATTCGGTGGTGGGCGGGAGAGTGAGTCGCGCATGGCCAGGCCGGCTCAGTGATGTCGATGCCTGCTCTCAAGGAGAAAGGGTTCTTTATGAGTCTATCGGTCCATGGAAGGGAGTTCCGAGAGATCCGGGGACTAGAGATGAAGCGGTTCATGGGCTTACTCGGACACAATATCCGACCGGCGACCCGAAGATTTTGTTCCCTGGATCGTGTGAGCACTACATGGACGTTGCCATGGTTGAGTTCGGCAGAGGCAAGAAATGGATGGAAGCTGTGGGGGATGAGGTGGGCAAGAGTGGGCGGAGGTGGGAGAGAGGCGGTGGCGGGCGGTGAGACTAGCTCGGCTTGGCCATGCAGTTGGTCGAGCGCGGGCCCTCTAGATCTGCAACGTTGCCTTCCTCTCGTCGCCGCAGCCCGTCAACAAGAATAAATCTCCTCCACCGGCGTGTCCTCTTCCTCGTCGTCTCCGTCACCTCTCCCTCCACGACCGACTCCCGACGTCCCCGCAACCGCCACCATGGTCAACCCCCAGATGTAAGTTTGCGCAAATCTTCGACGCCGGAGCACGAGAGAGAATGCCTGCTAACGAACGCGCCTGCCTGCAGTACCAACCTCGCCATCATCTTGTACGCGTTCCCCGTGCACCCGCGCCCTTCCGCGCGCCTTCCTAACGTTACGTGTCTTGCAGGGTGATGATGCAGGTGTCGAAGCGCATCCCGTTCGATGACCCGAACGTGCTCAACGGCGTGCGCGCCCTGTACGTGGTGTCCAACATCATCATCGCGGCGGTCTACTTCTACGTGAAGACGTCAATCGACAAGAAGAAGGGTACGTCCGGCTTGAATGAATCAAGAAACGAAGGGGGCAAAAGGCTGACGGGGAGACGCGACACACAGACATGACGGTTCTCAAGTACGTGGAGCCGGCGCCGCCGGGCAGCGGCGAGGAGCCCAAGGCGGTGACGACGACGGTGCACGCGTACGACACGGCGCAGCTCAAGCAGCTGTACAAGGCGCAGATGATGGGCGTGGGCATGATGGCGGTGATGCACTTCTACTTCAAGTACACCAACCCGCTGCTCATCCAGAGCATCATCCCGCTCAAGGGCGCCTTCGAGGGCAACCTGGTCAAGATCCACCTGCTCGGCAACCCCGCGTCGGGCGACCTCAAGCGCCCGTTCAAGGCGGGCGGTGGCCTCATGGGCGCCATGGCCGGCGCCGGCGAGATCAAGACGGACAAGAAGAGCATCGAGCAGGCCGAGCGTGCCGGCCGCGGCGGCGCCAAGGAGGAGTAGACGCGCGACGGGAAGATTGCATGCGCGGATCGCCGACTATTATGAGGAGAGCGGCAGGGGGAATTACTGTTCATACGGTGCTGGCTTCGGGCGCGACAGCCCAGCCCTAGCCTTCGCAAAAAATACAACTTGTCGCGCCAACGCTTCCACATGAGATGAAATGCACACACACAGACGTCTACCCCGCACTCGGCTCCGCAGCGCAGAATGGTTGGAGACGACGTTTCAGGCAGGTCTGCTGGGCGGCAGCAGCTGGCCCTTGCCCCCTGACGCGTTCATCAGGCCTTGCAGCAGGAGGAAGGGGGGGTGCGCGCGGCGGAACCCAAGACGCGGCGCCAGGAACGACCGGGATCGGCTCGCCGGATGATGAGGGATCTCAGCGTCATCTCCCGCTCGCCCCCCAGCCAACGTCCAAGGCGAAGCTAAGAATAAACTTAAACAACACCGGCCCTGCGACCTCGATTTGCCATCCTCCCGCCCTGCATCCATCGAATTGAGCCTGCGCGTCACCAGCGCCCTACCCGCCCGTCCCCGCTTCCTTCGCATCGTAAGGCGACAGCTGGCGACGGCCACATTGATTGCGCCGAGCTCCGTCGGGCAACACAACCAACGGTCACGCCCAACCGCTCCTTCAAGGGTAAGCGCTCCCCACGTCATTGCGCGATGATGATGTTGAAAGAAATCTGTCCGCAGCACTGCAGTCCCACATTTCTCCCTCCGCAACCCGGGAAGAAACGGGGAGAGGAACAGCATCTTAATTGTGTAATAATAATAACAACAACAACAACAAACAACCCCCGACCTCGCACGCACGCACACCATCACTCGGACACACCAACCCCCCAAAGGAAAAAAGAGCCCCAGCCGCATAGGCCAAAAGAGAGCCAAACCATGGCCGCCGCACCACCAACAGACGACCCCTTCGCCAAAGCCGCCGCCGCATCATCAACCTCGCTCCTCCCAACGGGCGGCGCCGTCACGGGCGCCGGCGCCCCGCTCGTGACGTTCCACCGCCTCCCCGCGCGCTACCCCTACCCGCCGCGGCCCTGCTCGTCGTCGTCGACGACGACGGCGGCGTCCATCTACCAGACCACGCCCCCGGCGCACCACGTCGTCACCAACGGGACCGTCACCGCCTTCCGCAACCCGTGGCCGTCGTTTGTCGACGCCGCCCACAAGGGCGGCATCGTGCACGCGAGGTGGCTGTCGCGCGAGAGGAAGTACGTGCCCGTGCCGTCGAAAAAGGAGGACTTGGTGCAGGTTGTGAGGCCGGATTGGGGGTGGGGAGGAGGAGGTTGCGGTGGGGGGATGGACGAGGGGAGGCCGGTCACGAGGGGGGGTGGTGACGAGGGGGGCTTTGGGAAGGAGATTGGAGGGAATGATGGCGGCGGCGGCGGCAAGGCTTCTGGGAAAGAGATGGGGGATGGTGGTGAAAGGAATCCGAACGCGACGAAGATGAAGGCGACGTGGATCGGGCATGCGTCGTGGCTGCTCGAGACGGGCGTGAAGAAAAACGCGCCGATCTGGACGCCGTCGATCACGCTGACGATGGACGACGCCGGCAAGGTCACGACGAAGATGCTGGACTTGAAGTCCGACGACGAAGAGGAGGACGACAGCGACGACGACTCGTCGTCTTCCTCGTCGACGTCGCCCGGAGGCCCCGACGACAAAAAAGACCACTCGGCCGAAAAGAAGGAAACGGGCGGCGGCAAGGACAAGCAGCAGAAGAGCGGGAAGAAGAAGCAGAGGAAGGAGGCGGCCGTCGAGCGCGGGCTGCGCATCCTCTGCGACCCCGTCTTCAGCGCGCGCATGTCGCCCGTCCGCTTCGCGGGCCCGAAGCGCTTCACGCCGCCGCCGTGCGCGCTTTCGGACCTGCCCGATTGCGACGTCGTGGTCATCAGCCACGACCACTACGACCACCTCGACGCGCCCACGATCCGCTTCCTGGTCGACCGCGAGCGCAAGCGCCAGCACCGGCTCAAGTCGGGCCGCGGCATCCTGTTCCTGTGCGGGCTGGGCGTGGGGCGGCACCTGCAGGGCATGGGGGTGCGCGAGGAGGAAATCGTCGAGCTGGACTGGTGGGAGGGCGTGCGGGTGGCGGCGCGCGGCGTCAAGGGCGCGGCGGCGCGCATCGTGGCGACGCCCAGCCAGCACTTCAGCGGGCGCGGCGTGTGGGACGCGGGCAAGGCGCTGTGGTGCTCGTGGGTGGTCGAGGAGGTCGGGCTCAACGAGGCCGGAGACGACGGAGACGAAGATCTCAGCGAGCAGCAGAAGCGGGCCAACGACGCGCGGGACGCGGCGACGGGAGGCGGGCCCCGCCGCCTGTTCTTCGCGGGCGACACGGGATACAGGTCGGTCCCGCCCGGCCCCGCTGGCGCCGCCGACGACCCCGAGGCCGTGGCGCGCCTCCCCCGCTGCCCGGCGTTTGCGGAAATCGGCCAGCTGTACGGCCCGTTCGACCTCGCGCTGCTGCCCATCGGCTGCTACTCGCCGCGCGCGCTGCTGTCGCCCGTCCACGCGGCGCCCGAGGACGCCGTCTGCATGCATCGGGACCTGCGGAGCAGGCGCAGCGTCGGCATGCACTACGGCACCGTGCGCATGCCGCTGAGCGAGCAGTACGAGGACGTGCGCGAGCCGCCGAGGAGGTGGAGGGAGGCGGCCGAGAGGGAGGGGTTGAGGTGGGGCGAGGATGTGGATGTGTGTATGATTGGCGAGACGGTGTTGGTGTAGATGGGTGGGTGTGTTTGGGTGGGTGTGTGTCGTTGGCGATATTGGGAGGGGAGGGGGATGGCTTTTGGCGGGCATATATATTGGAGGGTCGAGAGCGACACTTGTGCGATTCGCGGCAAGAAGGGATGGGGGATCCTGAGAAGGGAGACGGAATAGGTGGAAGGAGATGGGGAGGCGATTGAGCAATGGGCGGGCCGTTGTAATTGAGATTAACTGCCAGCTTCGGGTGCTGGACCATCGAGAACGAACTACATCTTTTTTTTTTCTCTTCTACTTTTCCTGATCACGGTTTGCCTTGATAGCTTGTACGCTTCTGACCCGTGGCGAGCATAGCGATGTCAACTGTGGCGTGTTTGGTGCGTCATGGGACTCGGCAAGACGTCCTTTGGAGCATGCAAGTATTGGATCCCAGTGCGCGTGGGCCACGGTGTATCTGTGGTTGTAAAAGGCAGTACGATGGATGTGGCTTTCTATCTAGCCATGGGGATCTGGCTGTCTTCCTTAGAGGGCTTAGATCTTCTGTTGCCTGCTGTAGCTACTAAGCTCTCCGAGGTTGACACACTCTTTCTACGTGTAGCTGAATACAAGATCTGGACGTAAGTATGCTTCGATAAGCTTTAAATATGTACGTTTACGTCTAGATCTTGTATCCGGGTACACATAGAGACGATAATGCAGTATCTGTGTAAGGCAGGCGCGGGCGGGCCAATTTCTTCTGTCACCCGGTGTGCTAGTAGCCGTGCCGGAGAGACATGCAGGTGCCTTCCAGAAGCAGGCGCCGCCGGGCCGGGGCAGCATCCGAAGCCCTGGGGTTGTGGCATAAAACGCTGTCCACAACCCTTCCTCTTCCTTTCCTTTCCCTCATCATCCACAACCACAACACGGACGCTCCAGCTCAGCTCTTCTTGAGCCAAGTTCCTCCAATTCTCTCGTGAGCACTCGCACCGCACCCGTCCGCAGTCGCCTGCGGTTCGTCCCGTCGTCGAGATATTCTCACCTCACTTTCTCGCAACTTCACTGACCAGCTCAGGCCCAGACAACCCAAAGCGAAAAAAACCAAACCGCAACAATGGTTAACTGGACGTCAGACGTCGACTCAAAGCTCTTCATCTGCGTCATGAAGCAGATCACCACCTCGGTCAACTACCAGAAGCTCGCCGCGGACATGAAGGCCTTCGGCATCGGTTCGTCGTCTTCTCCATCCAAAAACCTCACCTCACCTCCACGCAGCCCGTTCCCTTCCCACATCCAGCTTCTCACTCACCCTCCCCCCCAAGTCTCACTTCTCCAACCTCACCTTCTCGTCCTTCCTTCTTCTTCTCCCCCGTTCTTTCGTTGCCGTTCCGCTACCGTCCCACCTCACCTCACCTCACCTGACCACCTCACCAACCCAACCCACCACAACCCGCCAACGCATTCCTCCCCCTCTAACACACACCCCCGCATCCACAGACGTCACGCCCAAAGCCTGCACCCACCGAATCACCAAGATCAAAGCCGAAGCGAAGGCCGACAGCGGCGGCGGCGGCGGCGGCGCCTCTTCCGCCCCGTCCACCCCCCGCAAGCCGTCGTCGACGAAGCGCGCCGCGTCCGGAACCCCGGCCAAGCGCGGCCGCGGCGGCGCCAAGCGCAAGGCCGCCGCCAGCAGCGAGGACGAGTCGTCTTCGCACGCTGATGACGACGATGACGAGGAGGGAGTCAAGGGTGGCACGAGCGGCTCGGAGGGCGAGTGGGGTGGTGGTGGTGGTGCGAGGGCGTCGGCGAAGAGGGTGAAGATGAGTAAGAGTGGCAGGGGAAAGGGGAAGAATGGTGCCGGACGTGGTGGCAAGACGGCTCGTGTTAAGGTGGAGGTTGAGGATGAGGATGAGGGGCTTGGTGGCGATGCGGCGGACCTCCAGTTGTTCAACACGGCGGCTGCGGAGGCGGCGGAGGCGACGGGTGGTGGTGGTGGTGGTGGTGGGGATGGGTGGGTCGATGGGGAGGTTGAGGAGGTGTGAGTGAGTGAGGGTGGGTTGGTGGGCGAGTGGTTGGGTGGCTGGCACTCTCTACGTGCAGTTGGGCTTCTTCGCGCGCAGGCACGCACGCACGCATGTTGGACTGGACTGGCCTGGCCTGGCCATTGCTGCTGCTATCGAACGGACAGACGGATGGACGAAGGCTTCCGCTCCGCTCCTCTCCTCTCCTCGCCCATACGGCATCTTCTTCGCACGATGGTTGTCGACTGCTGTCGCTGCCGGACATCTTCTGCTGGACGAAGGGCTTGCCGGCGCTGCTCTTGTCCTCACTCTGTTTTCCATCATCACATCATCATCAGTAATTTCCTTCTTCTTTTCATCACGGCTTCGACAATGACGACGACAACGACGAGTACGATCATCGTCTTCCTTATGCATAGGGAGACCGGCCCGGCTTATTCTACTCTTTTTTTTTTCTCATTTGGCACGGACGGTTTCCATCTGGGCTTTGGGTTCTTGGCTGAGGGGGGGCAGACAGTGTTTTCCTGGATACATCGGTGATAACACAACGCGGCAACGCACCGTCGGACGGCTCTGGAAAAGACCAGCATAAAAAAAAAAAAGTCTGGATAGCGAGATGGGAGAAGATTCAGATAGGACTGTTTGGCTTTGGCTTGACGGAGAACTATGGATTCTTTCTATTTCTCTACCGTGCCTACTGACTGGTGATCTCTCTTGATCGGATGACTGGAATATTTGGGATGAGTGTCAAAGTGCTGCTCTCACAGCAGGTGACGGAAGAAGAAATTGAGCCCTATAAGCTCATCGAGGTCGACACGCTCTTTCTACGCAAAAGATCCGGACGCAGATGTGCGTGTTTAAGATTCGCATCTACATCTGAATCTTGCATTCGACTGCCCATGTGAGTACGGTGAACTACCTCTATGAGACAGACAGACGCGGGGTGGGCACAGTTCTTCCGTCACATGCCGTGCCCTCCGCGATTGCAGGTCGGGTATGAGTTCCATGAAGTCAGTCAACGCGGACAAGCAGGGAGGCGAGGTCATATATAGCAGCAGGCGACGAAATAGTTGGGCCCTACTACCCGCATCGTCCCCCCGGACATATTGCACCATACTTGTAGGCAGTTGGAACACAGGATCCGAATGTAGGATGCGAGTCTTGAATACACGCAAATGCGTCCGGGCCTTGGGGTTCAACTGCCTATGTAGGGAGGGTGGTAGCGTCGGCGGTGGAGCTTGGAAGGCCCAATTCTCCTGTCACCTGTTGTGAGGTGGAGGTGGAGGTGGCGGTGGGAGATGGAGGTGGAGACTGAGATGGAGACGAAGGCAGTGGAAGAGATCAAAGACGAAGACGAAGACGAACGAGAGACAGAGAGAGACACACAGAGAGAGAGAGGCGAAGGGAAGCCAGCCAGCCAGCCCACCCACCCACCCACCTCCCCCGACCCGACCCGACCGGACCACCGCCACCGCTACGCCGCTTCGCTTTCCCCGCCGCGCACAAAACCCGTTCCATCCGTCCCCCTCTCACCACGTTTCTAAAAACGGACACACAGACTAGCGGCGAAAATCATCAAAAGTCTAGTGCCCATCAATCGAAGCGCCCTGCCGTTCCCCGTCCCCGCTCTCTCTTTCCCATCCATTTCCCCCTCGGTCGATTTTTTTTTCTCTCTCCTCCTCCTCCCCCCCTCTTTTCTTTTTATATACCACACACTCTGTGGGGATGTCTGTCTCACTTTTGCACCACCACGCCGGTCGTCACATCACACGCCCACACACACACACACACACAAGCTGTGGTGCCTGCGACGCGACGCGACGCGACGCGACGCGACTCGAGGGGAAGAGGAGGAGGAGGGGGAGGGGGAGGGGTCGGGTCAATCCCCACGTACGTTAAGGCCGACCACCACCACCACCACCACCTGCACCACCCCCTTCGGTTGTGTGCTGCACGCACCCGCGCCCGACAGAAGATCGACAGAGTACATAGCCCGCGTCTCGCACTCGCTCCGAGGGGGGGATGCGAGACGCGAGTTTTTTTTTTTTTTTTGTTTGGGTTGCAGCACGTGGGCGGGCGGTGTGTCAGGTGTGTGGGTCGGGAATGGGCCGAGGATGGAAGCGAGCGAGCGAGCGAGCGGGAGAGGGGAAGAAGGAGAAGGAAAAAAAAAAGGGCCGGTATGTAGGCAGGCACGCAACAGAACGGCGATGATAGTGGTGTGTAGGGTGTGTGTGTGTGGCTGGAAAGGGTATGTACAAGGGTTGTGCGTTTTGCGCTTTGGGGAGTACATGGTGAGAGGAGTGAGTGGGTCACCACCACCGCCGCCGGGGGGTGGGAAAGCAAAAAGAGTGGATGCGCGGTGGTTGATGGTGACGATCTTTTCCCGGGCCGGGTAGGGAATGTGTGTAGCAGGGGTTTTGTTAAGAGGAGGGGTGTTTAATGGTAAAGAGAGCTGCATCCTACCTACTTACCTATCCCCCCATCTGTTGGTCCCTGCGTCCATCCACACATCCGGCCCTCCCCCCTCTCGGCCCGTACACCTGACACCCATCGGATGGGAGACGAGAAAGGGGTTTATTTTGGGGTGGAGGAGGGGGGAAGCGCTTACGTTCGATTGCGTGCCAAGCGCACGGTTGCCCATGTGTGGCGGTGTGGGCGCCGGAAAAGCAAAGAGTCCAAAATGACGGTAAATTATCCGCCCCTGCTGCGGCGCAGACTAAGTGGCGATCATCGTCATATTCGGGGCACGGGCGTCGACGATGGTAGTTAGCCGCGGGTTGCGATGGTGGTGCGTTGCCGAAGACGGCTCCATTTGCTCCCAACCCAAGCGACGTTAATTGTTTCCTGCGCCGTTAATTAGGCGATGTCGCAGCGGTGCGTCGGGCTGTGCACCTGGCCTTCATTTCGTGAGACCCTTTTTTGGAAGCGGCGGCGGCGCTTGGACGACGTCGCTACTGTCGCTGTGGCTGACGTTGTTACATGCGCTTAATAGGTACGGTGTGCCTGGGGAAAATGAGGCGCGAAACAGGCGTGATGTTGTATGTAGCAGTTCGATGAACCCTGTTTCTCAGCTTTGTCGGTGCTCAGGCCCTCGGGAACGTTTCCGACTCCCAAGCAGTAGTTCACCAGCTGCACGGCGTGTCGGGAAACCGCTGCTTCCGCGTCCCGTCGGCCGACCGGACGGTGGAATAACTAACAGGGCCGAAGGGTGGATCCCCGTAGGGCTGGCTGATGCGTGCCTCTCCCATCTCCACAGCGCACAAAAGTAATTGCGCCTACCCGTAGGCGGTGAGGAGGGTACCCTGTCGCGACGACGTAATGTCGTTGGCCGCGGTGGAGCCGGGTTGGAGCCGTCATCCCATATCCTCAGCCTTACGGAGATGCCGATGGCTTTCCTCGAGCGCCGACGTCTACGTGGTCCGGGCTGCGAAGTGGTGGTGACCATGATGGGCCGTTGCGAGTAGCGGTGGCCGGAACGAGAGAGGTGCTGGGTGCTGCAGCTGTCCAAGCGAAGGCGGATGCTCGGAATATGGGGAACTCGTCAGAGACAAGAGGCCCGGGCCTGTGGCTGCACTTGTGGCGGTGTGCCTTTGTCCAGAGAGAAATGGGAAGAGGGCGCGCGTGCGCGAGTGCGTGCGCTTTCCAGGCCTGGCCCTGTCTGCGGATCTTCGCTGGATTGCGCCCAGGTCTAGACGCTGCGTCGGTTGCTTTTTGATATGCCATTGCTTGGCCGGGAAGCAGTGGCACGGCAACCTCGTATAGTCAAGGCATTCGGCGCACCCTTGTGGCGTCAGCTGATTGTCGAAGCGACCATGACTCGCTGTATCTACGTCGAGTCTCCGCTGTCAGCTTGCTTTGTCGAGTTCATGTGAACATCCGCCGGCCGCGGACGGGATTGAGCGAGTCCATGACATATGTCACCTGCGTCAGAGTAAATATAGAACGTCTTGACCCATCACATCGCCTGCTGAGGGGAGATCGTGGTACTGGCCCCTCTCAAACATCCCTTTGGTTTCACCGAAGCCCCCGGTGGGCGTTTGACCTTGTAGCATTTACTGTTAGACCCCGCTCGTGTGATCGTTCGATGAGAAAGCTAGTGGTTGTTTAGACACTGCAAAGCGGCGGCCGCCTCCTCCCGGTCATCGTCAGCCAATTTAAGGTTATGGCAAGTATCGCGTGCGAATCGCAAAGACTGCAAGATCAGCCGTCTTGAGCAAAGGATGAGACGGCGGCGATCAGAGCAGAGAGTAGAGGTTCAAACAAGAAAGTCGGAGCAACCGGGGTGCGAGCGCGCTAAGTTCGGAGTTGCCGACGGCCGCTCGCTGACGCCCTGCAGCCGTCCCATTCCTCGATGACGTGCTGCTCTTTGGCGATCACATCCATCATGTGGCTAAGCTGGCCTTCACGTCGTTCGCTTCAAGCCTGCCCTCTTCGTATCACCGTACAAGCCACAGCCTGTCTCGCGAGCGGGATGTTCCCGGGCAAGGGTGCGAGTGGGGAATGACGAAATCCCCCTGAGTAGCTCAGCCATTTGGTTTCAACACAGTGTTAATTTTGCCATTACAAGCTAGCGGGAAATGTAAAAATAAATCGGAAAAGAAAGTCCATGCCAGATGCAGGCACACTAAAAAGAATACGATCCAGGAACGACCCGCTGATGCAACCGAAAAAGCAGCGAATGACGCAGAGGGATATCTCGAACAGTAGGCGTGCAAAGAAGAAAGGAAAAACAGTCAAGGAAAAACGCCCTCCCAATGCAAAGGTTCTTTAAGCACGCGAATCGTCGCAGACGTGAATGCCGTCATCCCCTTTACACATTAACAGTTACCAATAACGCCGATTCCCTGCCGTCTTGCTTGCCCAGCAAGCCAAAGGGTATACGGTTTTGCTGTAGTTTTTCGATGGTAGTCGTGGTGCCGGCACCACGCTGAACTCCGTAGAGCCGAGCCCTGTCGACGCGGGCCTGCAGGGTCGCGCATGCCCGGCGGTCGGCGCAAGTGCAAGTGCACTTCGAAGGTGCCCAATCAAGGCGGCCAACCGATCCCTTCTCCGTAGGGCTTCCATCCCTTTCGTATCGTAGCCCGACCAGCGGGTCCGTTCCGACACGCCGTCTCCGCCGCAGTGGACCCCGGCAATGACGAAGAGGGCAATTGCAGCTCAGCGGGGCCGCCGGAGTCGAGGATGGAAGGGGACTGCCGCCCGAATGCTTTGTTCATCGTCCAGTGGGTGCTGTCTTCGCGTGGGTTGCGCAGGTGTAGCCAACGTGGATGATCTTGTCCGACACCGGGTGGCGGCCAACGGCAGCGCAGGCATCGACGGCGTGCACATGGTAGATGCAGCCGCAGACGGCGTACTTCTCGACGATGCGGATGCACATGTTGTGGGAGAGTTGGGCGAGAATTGGAACAGTTGGCAAGTCGGTGGTTCAGTTGTAGCCGCCGCGACCCATTAAACCAGCGGGGGAAGTCCGGAACAGGGAAGTGGATGTGGTGAGAGACGAGGACGAGAGACGGACACCGACCGGGCGCTGCGAGGGCTGGACACTGTCGAAATGAATGTCGCTGGTGGTGAGGACTCGGTGGCGGCCTGGCAAAGTTTACTTATACATTCTGGCTGGGGAAGCGCAACGGCCATCGCGAGATGTGACTCTTGGAGGATCAGTAGGGCTGCTGCGGTGCGCTCTCGGGCCTCACGACGGATAGCTGTACTAAGGATAGATTTGCGCACTAGCCACGGCTGAGGCTGACCGGCAGACCAGGCCGCTCCGGGCAAGGTGCGGTCCTGCGCAAGCGGAATCCGGTCGGCGGGGGTGGAGGGGGTGAGGCGCAGCAGCGGTGCGGATGAGAATGACATGAGCGGAGGTCAATTGACGGCTGCAGTCTGACTTAATTGATCTCCACCACGTGCGCGCCAGGCCGTGCGCGCGCGGCGGACAGAATTGCAGGATAATTGAGCCCCGTTAAGCGCATCGCGGGTCCGAAACGCCCCAAGTGAGGAAATATTGGGCGCATATTTTCGGGGGATTTGGGCGGTGCGCCCGGAGCCGATCACCGTTGGGGAAATTAGGAGATACGAGAAAAGGGGAGGCGCAATGCCCATCGCAGAAAGGACGGCGGCTGGCCGTGATGCTGCGGGTGCTGCGTGCCGCTGACGAGAGGGCGCGGCGAGACCGAGACAGTCGAGTCGCGGCCGGCGGTGGTGGAGGAGTCGTTGGGGGCTGCGGGCGGCGCGCGGTGGCAAGAGAGCAGCCGATCACAGGACGGGCGCTGGCGGGCGCGGCACGACGGCCGCGTTGAGCGGGCGCGCGCGCGCAATGGAGCCGCAGCGGGAGTCATGGGATGTGGCAGTGAGGTCAGCGCTGCTGGAGTGCCGGCATAGGGCTGAGCCCGCTAACCCGCTTTCGGCGGCGGTTGCGCCGGCCACACGCGACGACACCGCTCTCGCTCACCTCACACGCCTGCCCGCTCCACCCCGAGGTGCCGAGCGTGCCCACCGCGCATCCGCGCAGCATGGCCCTCTTTCTGGCCCCGCGGCCCGCTGCGCTGACTACCGCCGCCCTGACTCATGGGCTCTCCAATGTGGCGAACATCCAGGGGTTCCCGACTGTGGGGTTTGAGGCGGTGCAGCCGATCTGCGATAGACGACCGTGGATGCCTGTCGCTCACGCTGAGGGCCGCCCTTTCGCGAGCCGCCCGCCTCCCGCGCCGTTCCTCTGTTTCAATGCGACGTTTCATCCGGCCGCGCTGTTTCAGCTTGTCTACAGCTGCCCCGAACGGCTTGGCCAGGTACATGTATAGAACACGCTCGGACTCCCCACTGCCGATCTTCCATCCTCTGCCCACTCCACATCAACGATTGTCCGTCGCTGACTTGCTGCCTCACCGGCCGACCATCTTATTCGGTACCTTGCCATTATTCAGCGCTACCCGCTTTACGAGCTGTATCCACTGCATCTCTCAGTTACATCCCGCCTCGGAGCTCGGCACCGGTCTTCGTGTTGCAAGTCTTGCTGATGGGCCCTTCGGCGCTTCTATTTGCCTCTATCCTTGTCTCTCCGGTACCTGCAGGTGGTGTGGGCTCATTTCCCGACAGAGACCCATGCCTGTGGATCGTGCAGTAAATTGACGCCTAGTAGATCGTTGACAAGGTCGGCGCTGCGTCGTTCGCAGCTTGCAATAGAGCCGTCCTGGTGACATCTACACTGGCTGACTTCAACTTGTACTTGGCATCGTGTTTCTCATAGACGTCCATTACTACAGGCTACAAACTCTCTACGTTGAAATGTGTGAAGAACAGGCCTGATGCTCTATCGATGCAGACCCGCTATAATCCAATTCAGAATCTACGAGACAGATCAACTAGACGTGACTTTGCCCCGTTCATTCACCTGCGCTGGGTTTGTACCGCGAGTTCGAATGCTTGTTTGTCACTCGATTGTCTGCGCGGAATATTGCTACATGCACACACAACAAAGTGGTCTGACCAAGGTTTTCAGCTTTGAGCGAACAGATATCTAGACTATATAGGCGTACCAAGCGATCATGACCGTCGAGTTGAGCAAAGCAACGGCTGGCTGGCAGACATGGTTGACGCTCTGGACGATTGAGCCGCCACAATAAACTCCGAAGCGTGCGAGATGAGTTGGTCAGGCCGATTTGGGATGTCGTTCTCCTCACAGGCGCAGAAATTTTCAGCCAGGACCCTGCATCTAGATCGGGCAGGCACGCGTGGGCGCAGTGTGAAAGTGAAGTGTCGCGCCTTCCACAATCGCAACAACGGAGGGTCCGTGCGCGGGTTGTAGATATTTCTGCCACCCACACACCTTGGCTCCCTTCCTGCTCCAGACCACTCCAACATTTTCGAGATCACTAGCAGCACCAGCACCAGCTCTTGCTGCGTTACCATCCGAAAATGTCGCCGCCCCGCGGAATGAAACTCCGCTCCGGTCACGTCAAGGCCGACCTCGTCGACAAGCCGCGCGTCACCAAGCGCAAACAGCCTGCTCCAAGGACGCCTTTGGCCGCCCCCGAGCAAGCTTTTATCAGCAAGGTAAGCCCGCTCACCCGGTTCATGCTGCAATACCCCCTCCCATCTCACTCAATCGCTCCACTTGGCTTGCGCGCAGTGGCTGACCCGTCTGCACCCAAAGTTCCGCTGGACTGAGAAGAGGGACCGGTCCCTTCTCATCCACCTCATTGGCCTCGGAGGTGCCATCACCGACGAGGAGTACGCGAGGTTGGCGACGCTGTGGGAGGGCGCCACAGCCGACGACGTCCATGCCCGCGTCGAGTTTCTGCGAGCCCAGCAGATCCTCACCATCAGGGCGGAGGAGACAGCTGAGGCAGCTGCCGAAGCCTATCCCGAGTCCGCGCGGGCCGACAATGTCGACCACGCCGCCAACGTCGAGGAGCCCGTCTCGGAGGAGACCTCCTCACCGCGCTCCCCGTCACCCTCCTTGGACCATGAGGCTCTGTCACCACCACCCTCATCTCCAACATCTTCTTCCTCTTCCTCGTCCGCCGCCTCTGACGACGAGGACGATAACAACACCACCGTCGACGACAACGACGACAATGAGGCGCAGCTCGCTCTCAAGCCTGCCCGCAAGTCTGTCCGTTTCGCGTCCCCGGTTATCGCCACGGTGTGGACGATCTCGCGCGAGCCCAATTCCAGGAGGACTCGTATCAAGCCTCGGAAATGGTTCCCTCGTGAGAACGCACCGTGGGAGGATGAGATGTTCTCCGCCGAAGACGCCTCCGACTCCGCCTCCACCGCCTCCTCTTCGAGCCGCCGCCGCAAGCGTGCCGCTGCTGATGACGACGACGACGAAGACCTCGCGCGCCCCGCCAAGCGCCGCAGCAGCAGCAGCATCAGCGACAGCGACGACGATGACGACAACAACGACAACGACAACGAAGAGGAGGAAACGGAGGTTTCCTATCCCCTCTCCCATACCGCCCGCTCGCCTCGCGTCCCCCGCACGCGCGCCGGCTCCTCCCTCACCGCCAGCAACGTCCGTTCCCCCTACGGCACGCCGCTCGACATGTCTCCGCGCGCCTTCAAAAACAGTGTCGTTACCTGGCCGAGGCCGGTGCGCGCCATGGCCGCCGTCGCCGAGGGCCAGGAGTGGCAAGACGAGAGCGAAGACGAGGGGGAGACGGCCGTGATCGCCGGGGACAAACGCTTCTTGTGCCGCGACGCGCCCGAAGACTTCCAGCCGGAGGACCCGGAGGAAGAGTACTACTTCCCACGGGTCCGTTTCGCCAGCGGCGATCGTCTTCCCGCCGCGACGGTCCAGCCGGACCTGGGCTGGCACGAGCCGGAAGATCAAGGTTGCTGGGAGTATGAGCGGGAGGATAGTGAAAGCGAGGAGGAGGACTATTCGGTGGAGGATGGAGATGTGGATGACATGGTGGTAGAAGAGGCGGAAAGGCTAGCTGGGGGTAGAAGGGAAAGCCACTGGTGGTCTTCCCTGCCGGCGCAGCCCATCTACGACACCGCGCAGAGCGCATTGGGCCAACAGGCGGAGGGTGGCGCTTCTGCGCCTTACTATGGCGGGCAGTTCGCGGGCTACGAATACGGCAATCCCGCTGGGGGCTGGTACCCCTCGGAGGCGCCGCAGGAGGAACTCGCGGACGATGGCCCCGCCGGGCAGCAGTACGTCTACCCGCCGCCTCCTGTCGACGACGGTGGTAACACTCCTTACCCCGGACTCGACAGAGCCTCGTCTGCACGGTTCGGCAGAGATGTGGTCGCTGAGCACCCTCAGCAGCAGCAGCAGTATATGGAGGAGTCGGAGGAAGTGGAGGAGCGTGTTGATGACGACGACGATGACTGGTCGTACTTCAACCAGTTCGACGATGGGTCTTTCCAGCCTGGCCGTCCGTAGGATGGTTTGGCAGCCCTGACTCGACTGTGTTGTCCCAGTCCATCCGCTCGCTCGGAGCTCACCTACCTCCCGGAGTTTTGCAGTGCACTGACGATGGAAGAATTTCCTCTAGGCTCGAACCGATTATGTACCTTGTCATGCCTCGCCTCACGGTGGGGAAGGCGGGTGCCGGGGAGAGCTGGTCGAGACGTTTCTAGCCCATCCTCTCTTTGCCTCACTCTCGCCTTCTGGAGTTGTAGTGGAAGATGACGATGGCAGAATTCCGCTGGCCAGATCACTGATGCGTCCTGCCAGACTCACCGGCCCGTTTCTGGGTGGCGGTGCCTCTTGGTGGGAAGGCAGGATAGCGCATCGCTGGTTAGTGTGTTTTTCGCCAATCTCTTCGTCCCCAACTCCCCTTCTGTTTTGGTATGGATCCAGGTTTCCGGTCCTGGAAAGGTTCTCTCCCGATTTTGGCATGTCAGCACGCTCGACCCGCGCTTTTATGCGCACCAGCTCCTCTTTCGCCGTCGCCATGAGCGCTGTATTTGCTGAGCTGGTCTCACACTTACACCTCATATACCATTCACCTCGCTGGACGAGCATTCGCCGACATTGACAATTTGAACCGATCCAATTACGCTTCATTCCGAAGAAGTGTACATATTGCATACGAGGCCATACAGTCGTTACCAATCCGGACCTGGCGGATTTATCCGGACGAAGAAGTGGCTCAGGACGTCTCCCATCTAGCGAGGTTGCCTCTCTCCTCTCGGTTCTCGCAGGACGTCCCTCTCTTCTCCCACAGGTATCATGACTCCGGCCTTATCTATATTCCGACCGTCCGTTCGTTCTCTCCCGTCACACAATCCCATCTCATGCCCTGTTTGGAATGCCCATCCCTGGCAGGTGCGCCAGCGGCGCCCTCTCCACCACGTCCCGGATCTCCTCGACGACCGCCGACTGTGGCGCCGGGACGCCCGCCGCAGCAGCCACGACAACAGGCTTGCTCGCCAATGGGCTATCAGTGCGCTTGGCCTGCTCGTCTCCCTGGGCACCATTCTCCATCGCCTTCGCCAGTGCTGAGGAAGCAGCAGGCTCGGGAACGGGATCCTCGGGTGCCAAATCCTCATCGTATTCGTCGTCTTGCCAGGAAGTAGAAGTCACTGGGATGGGTCCAGAGATGGTGGTTGAAATGCCATGCGCAAGTGCGTTCTCCTCTTCTTCGTCGATGGTGCCGTTCATGCCGTTCGACCAAGCTTCGGCAATCTCAATGGCAGTTTCGACAGTGACGGACTCGCGGCGCGACGGGAAAGCGGGTGTCGGCTCAGCTTCAGCCTCGGCCTCGTCCTCCCACTCCTTGTTCTCGTCCTCTTCCTCGTCTTCGTCTTCTTCGTTGATGGCCGGCTCAGCGCTGATGGTGGTCACGACAGACGGGCGGCGCGACGCATCGAAAGCGGCGGTGCCGGGCGGCGACAGGCTGGCGGGCTCGCTCGACGTGGTGATCTCGAACGTAGCGATGATGGAGGGCCGGCGCGTGTCACGGACGGGCTCTGGCCGCGGCTCGTCGTCATCGTAGTGGTGCCAGCCGTTCACCTTGATCTCGGCTGGCGTCTCAGGAGCGATATCAGACGCCACCTCCGGCGCCGCCTCGGATGTAGGGACGGGAGCGGCAGGAATAGGTGCTTCAGGCGGCACGTCCTCATCATCCGGCACGACAGCAGCGACTGCAGGCGCAGGCGCAGGTGCAGGCGCAGGCGCAAATTCAGGTTCAGGAACAGCGACACCTGCAACAGAAGCGGGCGGGCTGAACGCAGCGACGGCGGCGGCGGCGGCCTTGTCGTCCTCCTCCTTGATCCTCAGTTTCTCCTCTTGTTCCCGCTTCTCCGCAGACGCCTTCCGCAACGGCTCGTACGACGCAAACTTCTCAACCGACCGGCCGCGGCCGAGTCTAGGCCGCTTAGCGTACGCGAAGCCTGTCACGCGTTGGTCGTCGGCATCGTCCTGCGGGTGCTTCGGGCGAATGGGCGAGTACTGCGGGACTGGCGATGGCGTTGCTGCAGAAGGAGGGGCTGCCGCCACGGCGGCATAGGATTCGCTGCTGGTGGGCGCCGGTGTTGCTGCAGGCGCGGTCGCGGAGCCGTTTTGCGCCGACGCAGAGGGCGTCTCAGATGTGGGCTTCTCCTCCTCGACAGCGGTGGTTGTCGCCTTGCCATTGGAACCGTGCGTCCGCGCCTCCTCCGCCTTCTCTCCCTTCTTTTCAGATTCCGGCTGCCTCGACTTGGGCTTCGGCTTCGGCTTCAACGATTTCCGCTTCCGCCATTGCAGGAACAGGATTATGGAGCCGGCGGCGAGGGGGATGCCGAGCACGACGCTCTTTCGCGAGAGCAGCTTGACCGCCTGCTGCTGGTAGAGGGAAATACTGCTCGAAGTCTGCGGAGAGAGCGTGCAATGCGTCAGCAAAAGGTCCCCCAAAAAAAATTAAGCTTGAAGCGAGGGCCGCAACTACCATTTTCGGCGCGACGCTTGAAGCAAGCGTACGATTCGCGGCCTCGTCCGGAAGGTCTCAATTGCACGCCCAGTACGCGCAGCGGGACAGCAGAGGGCGCAGAAGCAAGGCCAGCGGGCGGTGGGCGGAGCAAAGGGCGGAAAGATAGGAGGATGGGCGGTCTGGAAGGCTCCCTGTCTGACGTTTGATGATCGCAGCGGCGGGCGTGTGCGCGGGAGCAAAAGTCGCAGGGCAGGAAATGGCAGAAAAAGAGCGGCACGACGACGCGCGGGGCTTTTCTATTTAAATGAGGGCGAGGCTACGGCAGATGCGTTGTCGGCGTCGTAGCAACGAAGCTGCAACCAGAACGAGCAAGAGGGGAGCGCCACGGCAGAACGATGGTCGCGCGGACGGCCGCCCCACAATTACCAGCACTCAAGTCAGCCCTCCAGCCAAACAACTCATCGGTTGGCATGGATCGAGTGCCGAGAAACAGGACCAGCAGCAGGGCAACGGCAGGGCACGAGCAGAAAAAAGGGGACCGCCACGGCCAGCAACGGTGTGTTTACAAAGTGTCGGGTGCAGACCGCGCCGGACGCCTGAGCGGCGCGCCAGAGTCGGGCCCATTGACGTGTGGTGGCCTGCTGCTTTCCGGGGCTCATCCCAGCGGGCAATTTGTCTAGCGTGATGCCACATCCGCCGTGGTGTCAGGTCACCAAAGCGCGCGCTCGTCTTGTTCGTGTTTGCGTGCAGAGTCAGGGGAAGGACAATCGTCGCCCGGATCGGACACGCCCTGACTACTTGCTGCTGCAACCTTCGAGACGCGCCTGACCGTAGCGCATCACATCGGCCTGCAGCTGCGCCCTTCCGCGCGCTCCAGGCCTATTATCCGCGCGTGCGCCGCACATCATCATGCAGCGACTGCCGCCCATGTTCGCCGGTACGCTAAGAGCGGTCCCCTGCGCTACTTTTCTGCTTCGGAGATGCCCAGCGCCATACCGCCGCGCCGCCGCCGTCCTCGCCGCCTTTTGTCGTCGCGGTGCGTTGGGCAGCCCGGCGCGGTTGCAGGGCCGGCCGCAGAACAGTGCTTTCCATCGTCATCCGTGCTCGTTTCCCCGTCAGCCCTCGACCTCTCGGGGACGCGGCTTTTTGACGCCCATCCTTCACGCCGAACGGCAGAAGCCAGCGCGAGCCCGATCACCTGTCAGCGACGCGAGGGAGAAGCAGAGTCATGATTGAGGCGCAAACGCACTCACGGGCATATAGCCGAGGGCGTTGCTCCAGGCCCTTCCGCATCTTCCCCGCCGCCGATGATGGAGATGAACACCCGATCGCCCGCGACTCATGAACATCTCCCCCTCCAATACTTCTACAGCATAGCTACTGTGACGTCGCTCTTCGCCAGCACCACGCAGTACGCGAGAGCGCGCCCCACCGCCTACCATCATTAACGCGGGCGAACGCGCATGCATCTATGACATGCACGTTGGGGAAAAACACGTGGGAAAAGGGTCCGGGTGCAGCTGGGCTGCAGTGGGCCTAGACCGCTTCGGGAAACACGGTCGAATGAGGGCTTACGCTGTCAACATGGAACCCGCGACGCCTGCTGCTGTGGCGCTTTTCCGCCGGAGGTGGGCTTGATGTCCGGCCGCCGCCAGTCGCTGACTGGCTGGCTGGCTGCTGTTTCACGAACGACAATAGAGCAACCCACCCCCCGAGCAAGGGGATGTGATTGTGAAAGGGGAGAGAAAAGTAAACGATGGTGATTGGGGCGTCATCTGTCGTTTTTCTCTCGTCAGCCTCGTCCGTCCGGCGCGGCGGCCCCGGCGGAAGGTGGAGACTACTCCGTGGGCTGCTTGCGGATGGAGTGATGACCACCTTGCATCGACGATGACGGCCTGCACGAGCTCCTGCTTCTTCTTGCTGGAGCAATTCCGAACAACGGTGTGTCGAAACATCTTGACACTTTCGCTCTCCTTGCAGCCATGCATGGGGGCCAAGGCAACAGGTAACACTATTTGCATCGTCGCGTTATTTCGTACAGTGCGATCGAAGTTTTCGCGACTGCTAAGAGATCGGTCACGCAAACAGCGAGCAGCTCGTCCAAGCAAAGCTCTTCTTCGACAATAAGCAGCAAGCTTCCTCGACAGCTTTTAGGCCTCGAATTTGTTGCTCATCACACTCAACTACAACAGGAATCACACACCATGCATTTTGGATGAACACCAGGTCAATTGGTATCAAAGTAACGAGAGGAACCAACAACAAAAGAAAAAGAACCAATGCACAAAGCATTGCCGCACCGCGAATGAAAGCAGATGCGCAGATTTGAGATCCTACACGATGCAGAGTAGCCGGCAAAGCGGAAGGCGAAAATGCTAACCGCCATTCTTGCTCTGAATACTTACCTAGGCCTTACCAAGGACAGGTGTTCGCCTCGAAATACACCGCGTGCCTGGCTGTAATTGCATGAAAAGGCACAACGCAAGCAACACAGGGCTCAGAATAGCCCCGCCTTGTTACTCAAGCTGACACTTCGATTCTGGCAGCGCGAATCTGCGACGTAGGAACTAACGCGCTTCATGTCTTGTGTCAAATCATCACTACAATGGGATCACGACTTTCGAAATAGGTCGCTTTCACAAATACGGAAGGTCAGGCAACAACATAATGCAACATGAGAACGAAAATTACCCATGAGAAAGCGGAGGTAGTTGAGAAGGGGGAAATAATGAGGAAAGGAAGAGGGAAAAGGAACGGGAAAAGGGTGAATTTGGAGCTTGGGATGCCGAGAGTTTCGCGGGGTGAATATAGCGGCGAAGGTGACTTGGGGGCGAAATTGGAGGTAATCGAAATGGTCTAGACTTGCAAAGGCTCATCATTCCTGGTAGTTTGCAGCGGAAGAGGCTGAGTTGTGCATAGTGGATTTGGTACAAAGGAGGGATGAGGAACTCTGCTCTTGGAGCCTTTCGGAAGTACCCGGTCAAAAGTATAGTGATTCCAAACTTCCATAGACTCATGGTAAAACAAAATGCTAGAGTTGAATGATTGCATGATGCAGATGCAATTCTCAATTTTGCTGGTGATTTGACGCCTCGCGAGGAAAGCGCGGCGTCTCATTGGAGCAGACTTGATGAGCAGGTTTTCGAATGACGCGAAGGAACGACGCAAATGGCTCCAGCACTGTAATTATGCCGAAGCATGCACTGCTAAGTACAATTGGCTGAGAGTAGTAGAAACGGTGGAAAAGAGGCTGTGAAGGAAACGAGTTCTGCAGTGCAATGCAAGAACTTGACTGAGATGCTCGTCCCATGCAACCTGTATTGCCGTGTGTCCCTATTTAGGAGCGTTGCATGCTCGCGGTATATGGAGGCGATGAGGTTGAGAAGATCATGCCCGAGATGGCGATGGATTGCCGTGTTCGCCGACTGCGCAAGGCCTGACGTTTCGCCGGAGAGCCGGCATTTTGCCCTCCGACAACCTCTACAGCGCCGTCTGGATGCTGGAAAGAGCACGGAATCGGCTCAACCTCTGCTTGCAGGAGCTTGTCCACCCCTTCGGCATGGCTTTTCGAAGCGCATTCACTTTGGCCGGCTGAGCGCCCACCTCAGCGGCTGTTGGTACGCTGCCGTACAGGTGCCTCCCATCCCGAGGGCAGCTCACTTCCGCCAGGATGTCTCTCTACCGGTAAGTGGCAGTCCCTCATGTGTTGGATTCTCTCGTTCGGATGCACTCTCCCGATCGGGAAGTGCCCTCTCCTTGGCTCTTGGGCGATCGAGGGCAGCAGTGGCTCAAACTGATGTCTGCTCGACTCGCGTCGTAGCAACCTCTTCCCACAAGAAAGCAGCGATTCTCTTTCCTTTTCACTCTCCCTCCCCCGTCAACTTGCTCGAGATGCCTACGGTCGTTTCGGAAGCCGAACAGCTAACACGGCCTTCAGCGTTGCGCCATCGCCTCGAAGAAGACAGTTTGCCCAGATGCATTCCACATCAGATGCAAGCACGTGACTCGCGCGACGACTACACCAACCCAAACTGGTCAAGTAATGCAAGGATGTCTTTGCATCCACCCAGAACCCCATTGCTGATGCGTGCTGCAGTCATCGGGCTCCCGTGTTGCCACCTGTACGCTGCAGCCTGGTGTTGCTGTCATGCGGTCACGTGGTGTTCCCGTTACGCCTGGGCACGATTCTAAAGAAACGCGCGGGTTCCGTCTCGAATAACACAACACCCACCACCGCCCGCCCAACCCCGCCGCATTTTCAACCAAATCAGACCTCGGCTCGACGGTCGCACCCCTCGTCTCGATTCATCCGTACCATCAAATAGATACAAAGCATAATCATGCCCGGCGGAAAAGGTATGAATTTTCGGCCTCAACACGTTCTCGAGAGGCGGCTAACGCGTCCTTTTCCCGCGTTATACAGGCAAGACTGGCGGCAAGACGGGTGGCAAGGGAGACCAGAACGTCAAGACGTCCAAATCGCACTCGGCGAAGGCTGGTTTGCAGGTAAGGCTGAATGCGCGCCTCTATCATGACGCGCCACATCACGGCCGAGCTCCGCGTAGCGCTTTTTTTTCCATCGCGTCCGATGCGCTCGGGGCAAGAACAGTGCTGACGCGGTCGCCTCCAGTTCCCCTGCGGCCGCATAAAGCGTCACCTCCGCAACATCACCCGCCAGCGCACGCGCATCGGAGCCAAGGCCGCCGTCTACCTCACCGCCGTGCTCGAATACCTGACTGCCGAAGTGCTCGAGCTGGCCGGCAACGCCGCCAAGGACCTCAAGGTCAAGCGCATCACGCCCCGCCACCTCCAATTGGCCATCCGCGGCGACGAGGAGCTCGACACGCTCATCCGCGCCACCATCGCCTTCGGTGGCGTGCTGCCCCACATCAACCGCGCGCTGCTGCTCAAGGTCGAGCAGAGGAAGGGCAAGAAGGCCATCGAGGTCTAGGCCGTGTTTCCCGGCGCGCGATATACTGTCTTTCTGGGAGGATGGGAAACCAAAAAACGATAAAATACCCGGCCCGGCGATTGATATGGGCGATCCGTAATGACAAATGGCGGGGATGGGGCATGTACGATTATGAACCACGAGCATTCGGGCTGCGCACGGATGGCTGGGGGGAGCGGCGTCACAATTTTGCTGCGCTCCATGTCTCTCGGACCGCGATTGGCCACCCCTCAGCTGGTCCGCCCTCCTCTGACCTACATGACTGTCGACGGACATTCAGTTCCTCTGACCCAGGCCGGGCTTTTCACGGTCGTTGCTGCAACGCTCTGTTTGCGATATTACTTCGGGTTTTTCGTTTAGGCGTGGCGGGAGTCCAAGGGTTGGGCGACCAGACGGCTGCTTAGTGTGTTAGCTCCAGTAGGCAAGGTGGGAAGCCTTTTTAATGTCGCAAGTAGACAATGAACTCTCTGCCTCCCCATGGCACCGCGGCGGTCGTTTGGGTTTGGATTGGCGACACGAGGCAATATGTTCCAGGTGTGACTGTCGACTCATTGCTGTCAGGACGAAAAGCGCGGCGGCGGGCTTTCTGACAACACGCCACGGTTGGACGAAGCTGCGTGATGTGAACCAAGGCGGAGTTGCATGACGGCATAGCTGACGCATGAGAAGCATTCCCAGCGCCCTGACGAGTCACAGCTCCCCAATCACCGGAATGGGCGATGCAAACGCTCATTGCTTTTTTTTTTCTTTCCCCCTTCTCTTTTTCTTTTGCCAGAGCGAGAGCTCCCATTCCTCTGCGACGCTAGCACCGGGCCCACGCCCAGCAAAGCACCGTTGCATGTGGGACCGTGCCGCCCGCGGCGCGAGCCACGGCGAACCATGGACGGGGGGCGCTGCTGGAGTAGTGAGTGGCTCGCCTGCTGCAGCACCCTAGGTAGATGTCTCACGGGGGGGGGAAACAAAACAGAGAAGCTTAAGCCGCTCCGTTTGAATCAATCACATGACGGGCTGCTGCTGCGGGCGGTGGTCCGGGGTTCGAGGGGAGGGGGCCAGTAGGATCGGCCTCCGCGGCTGCTGTGCCTCGCCAGCGGAGGGCCGGGTCGTTCGGGGCGGCTGGGTGATTTGCCAGGCAGGCGGCGCGCTGGGCTGGGTGCGAGTGATCACAGCAGGCGGGGAGGGATTGGTGGGATTGGCGGGATGGGAGGTGGGATACGGGGGCGCGGTTGATCTGCAGCAGCATGCTGCTGTGCGACATGATATGGCGCTGCTGCTGCTGCCGCTGCTCGCGGGCGCGGGCGCGGGCGGGCTCGATTGGGCGGCGCCGGGGGCGTGCTTCCTGGCGGGCTGCGGCAACGGGCGGCTTGGGCCAGCAGCGAAGGGGCCGTCGAGCCGGAGTGTGAGCCGCTGCGCGCGTGTGGGGCGTCAAGCGAGCCATTTGCTTGTACTCTTGGGAAGCGCAGCGAGCTGGGGGTGGCTGTTGCCGGGCGACGGGCAGCGCTGGCGCATACCCACGCGTTTGCCATGACGATGGCGGGCTGTGCGGCTCGAGCTCGTTCTAAGGTCCCCTGGGGCGGGCCGAACGAAGCTCTGGTGGTCCCTCCTTGGCTGGTTATTGCCGGGCGCGAGCAAAAGGGGTTATACGCACCCTCACTCTTATTGATGCCGCCGCGCGCCCGCCCTCTCCTCCTCCGTCCTCAGCAGTCCTGCCTTGCGCTCCCGGCCTCTCGCTGCGCTCCCCGACGCCTGCCCGCCGCCGCCAGGCGCTCCTCCGCGCTAACCTGCTTTCGTGACGAGCCACCTCTGAAATTTCGTGCCACTGGCAGTCGATTGCTTCGCGCGAGACACGCGGCCGCCTCTTGCCCCTTCGACCAGCACTTAGCCCGCGCCGTGCCGCCGCGCCAGTGCCTGTCGGGCCTCAGCTGCTAGTGCCTGCCCGCCCACACCTCTGCTCGCCTCTCCCTCTCTCTGCGCTGCAAGGCTCTCGCACCGCACCCGCGCCGCCACCCTCCGTCGAGCCGCTGAAGTCGCGCTGCCCGCCAAGCGACAATCCTGGCCGTCGAAGCGCCGTTTCCTCGGATGCACCACGCGGCTCTTTGAGTTTGCTCTGACGACTCCGGCACGACGACACGACCACCCTGCTCGTTTTTTTCACCGCTCGACACCGCACCCCCCTGAAGAATGAGCAACCACCCGCACGACATGTACTACGACAACCCGTCGGCCCGCTCGCCGGGCTCGCAGCGCCATCAGCCGCAGACGCTGCACCGCCAGCCCTCGCGCCAGTTCGACGCCTACGGCCAGCTTAACCAGGGCCTGTACGCCCAGGAGGACCCCCAGCCCCGCTACGACCAGCCCCGCTACAACGACCGCCTGAACGCGACCATCCACGCCGGCTACGGCGGCTACGAGCTGGGCGCCGCCCAGGGCTGGAACGCGAACGCCTTTGGCCAGAACAACAGCTTGGCCGCCATCAACGCGACCACCCGCATGAAGCCCTCGGCCCGTGGCGGTCGCAGCGCCCTCCCCCAGGTACCTCCCCCGCCATCTCCAACCCTCGACCATTGCTAACGCCCCCTGCCGCAGACTTGGCTCGACCAGCCCCAGCAGCAGCTCCCCTCCATCAACACCTTCTCCGGCCTCGGCGGAGCGCCGCTGGGTGGCGGCCAGAACCTGCCGCAGGGACTTGGACAGGGAATCGGCCAGCCGCAGATGCGTCAGGACCCGTACGGGCCGTCCGAGGTCGATGAGGAGCTGATCCCCACCGCCATCGTCATCAAGAACATCCCCTTCGCCGTCAAGAAGGAGCAGCTGGTGCAGCTGATGACGGACCTCCGCCTCCCGCTGCCGTACGCCTTCAACTACCACTTTGACAATGGCGTTTTCCGCGGCCTGGCGTTCGCCAACTTCACCACGGCCGAGGAGACGGCGGTCGTCATCGAGACGATGAACCACTTTGAGCTGCAGGGCAGAAAATTGCGTGTCGAGTACAAGAAGATGCTCCCGCTGGCCGAGAGGGAAAGAATCGAACGGGAGAAGAGGGAGCGCAGGGGTCAGCTGGAAGAGCAGCATAGACCCATGCCGGCCGGCCAGCTGCACAACCAGCCGTCGCTGTCGTCCATGTCGTCTCATGTGCCGCCGGCCACCTCGCCCTCTCCAGTCAACGGTAGGCAGCCAGGTAACGTGACCCAGTCAAGCTGCTTTGTCAGGGCTAACTTGTTCGGTGTGTGCAGAGGTGGACATGAACGACCCGCAGGTGCTGCAGTTCTACTCGCAGCTGCTGCTTTTCAAGGAAGATCCCAACCGTGACGTCTTGGTTTTCCCCTCCACTCTGACCCCTTCGCAGCGCCGTGTCTGCCACACGATCGCGCACCAGATGGGTTTGTCACACAACTCCAAGGGCATGGGCGACCAGCGACAGGTGCACGTGTACAAGTACCCAGCCCCGGACACGAGTCCGCCGATGTCGCAGATGGCTCCCACCAGCCACCCCCTCGATCCCCAAAGACGCGGGCTCAACCGCGCCGCCACGACCGATTTCAGCGATGTTCGCGAGGGCTTCTACGGCGGCACCCTCGGCCGCCAGTCGTCGGGCCTGCTCGGCTTCCCCGATTCGCCCGGCGGTGGCTTGACCGCGGCGCCCAACCTGAGGGCCGCCAAGTCCTACGCTGATCTGCGCTCATATACGCCATCTCCGGTACCTTCAACTGCAAGCTTTCCGGCGACGCTCGGTGGGAACATTAACAGGTACCAGGACTACGGCACTTCGTCGACGAACCCGAGCCTCACGCCGACTGCGACCTCCATGGCCAACCGGGACGACAGCCTCCTCGTCAACGGCCTGAGCGGCATGAGTTTGGGCGGCGGATTCGGCCAGGGCGGCAGCCCCCGCGGCCTGCGTGGCATGGTTTCGTGGGAGTCGGACAGGAACCCCGGCCCGATCGGCGGGCACCGGTCTTTCAGCAACAACTACGAGGGTGAGCAGAGCCGCGACCGCAGCCAGGGCCTGCCCACGCGCCAGCCCCGCGGGCCCATCCCGGAGCGCGGCTCGGGCTTCTCGCGCGGAAGACAGAACGGTCACCACGGACGCGGAAGCGACGAGCTCTCGTCGCAGTCGGGCGTCGAAATTGTCGTCGAGTGAATGCAGCATACCCCGTCACGCCCATCTACGCACTAAAGAAGGAACGGCCGAAAAAATTCCAACAAGAAGCCCCAATTCTTTAATCGCCAGGGGAAAGGGGCTTTCATGACGTATACGACGAATGACGCTACGAAATGTAGACCACTAACATTACGGGGTTCACGCTCCTCACATCGCCTTCCTTACTCGATCGATATCCCCAACCTTTCCTCTGGATCCGCGAAAAAGAGAATTAGTGACGATTTGGGTACTTGTCTTGCCTTCTGAAAAGAGACGAAGAGAATACAAAAGCATTTATGGGGGTGTTGGATTCAAATTCTGGATGCTCGTTGCTGCTGCTGGTGCCGCTGCCGTCGTCGTTTTTCTCTTCCTTGTCATCCGTGGCCTTCCTTCAGTCATCGCTGGTTCGTTTTATTCTATGCCTTCCCCTTCGTGGCGGGCGGGAACTTGCATTGTATTATTGATCGGTCTTGTTCGTCCATCCCTGTTAGTGTTGATTGGGCTCGTTTTTGCTAGTTTGACCCTGCTTGCTTAGTATTGGTGCGCATTTAAGGCAGGGAACGCAACCATTTACTGTTTATCTCACACTTTCCTCATCAATCTCTCCACCTTTTTGAGAAACTTCCGTTTCCCGTCCACGTATTCCTTTTCGGAGAACTTCGGGCGTGGCGATGACGGCTGCAAAAACTCGCGTAATGAACGACTGAAAGATCACCGTCCCCCGCTCTGGTTGGTGGCACCGACCGGCATCGCCCATCGCTCGTTGGCGAGAATGCGGTGGGTCGAGCACGGCTCAGCGACGGTCCCATCCCCTCCGAGATACGGAGCCAAAGACGAAACGCGTTAACGCCTTTCACGATCAAAAGATGCCCATTTTAATGTCTACGACGACCGCGATGCCACTTTCCGCGACGCACGCACCACCCACAAGCAAAGAGGGATCGGAAAAAGGGGATGAGAAGACCTCTCTCTCTCTCTCTCTCTCTTCCCCTTCTTCTCTCGCACTCTTTTCGGATTTTGCCACTCATCACTCATATCACTCATCAAAGCCGCTCGCTGGAGATGGCCGGCGCCCGAAATGAGCTTCTGCTATTTTCAGGGTGTCGGAGTCTCCACCGAATAAAGCTTATTATTACCTGTGGGGGGAAGGGGAGGCAAACATTCACGTTACTATGTGCCTTTCTTCCCTCCCTCTCTCCCCTCCCCTCCCATCCCGATGTTCATAAATTTGGATGGGCGCGATTCGCACTGTTCTTTCTTGCTTTGTTTCTTTCCTTTTTCCTTTTCTCTCTGTCTCTCTCCTCTCTCTCCCGTCCATCCCGATCCCGCTCTCCCCACCCCATCACATCACCCCTGGATCCATGCCGGACTTCCGAGTGGGGAGGGGGGTTGGTTTTTTTTCTCTTTCCGTTGCACCGCCTCCGCCACCGCCACCGCCCTAGCGCTTCCGTCCGTCGTATTTTCTTTCTTTCTTTCTTTTCTCTTTTCAGCTGGGTGGGGAACGGAACGGAACGGGGGGATTGGTTTCATAGCGTAGTGGATGTGTGTGATGATGATGATGCGTGTGCTGCCGGCCGGCCGGCTGGCTCGTGCGGCCGTGGTGTGGTGACCGGGGGGAGGGGGGAGGAGGGAGGGTCCATCACGTCAGCCGTGGTTCGCGTGTTGGGAGAGAGAGAGAGAGAGTGGGAGTGGGAGAGATCGTGGCGTCCTTCTTCGACGACGACTACGACGACGACGACGACGGCAACGACGACGATCTGATGTCATTGTTGTACCTTCGAGTCGGCGAGGGGTCCCCTCCTCTTGTCACGTACGTTGGGGAACTGAATGCTGAGCTGAGCTCCTTCCTTCTGTTGTCGTGTCGTCGATTGGAATCTTGACTTCTCTCTCTCTCTCTCTCTCTCTCTCTCTCTCTCTCTCGTTTCTCCTGGGAGCTCGCCCCGATTCACGTATTCTGCTCTGCTCTGCTTCTCGTCGGTTCTTTGACTGTTCGGATGCTGCTGTGCTGTCTGACTTTTTCTTTTTTGTTTTCCAGACTGTTGTGTCTCTTATCTCGTGCTCTTCGTGCTGCTTCTGCTGCTGTTGTTGTTGTTGTTGTTGCTGTTGTTGTTGCTGTTGTTGTTGCTGTTGTTGTTGCTGCTGCTGTTGTTGCTGTCGTTTGGTTTCTTCTTCTCCACCAGCTAGCCAGTCGTTGGTTTGGGGTAGGTATGCTTGCGCGTTGGTTTCTTGTCGTCGGGGATTAAGTGAGGCTATAACCTAATTTTATTTTTGTTTGTTTGTTTTTGTTCGAGAGCTTGACCTTGACTACTGCGGACGACTTTGTGTGGGTGTGGAGTGGAGCGGAGTGGAGGGAGAGAGGTTGGGCGGGTGGTGGGGTGTTTGGGTTTGCTTGTCTGTTTGTTTGTCCTTGTTTGTCCTTGTTGGTGGGTGGATGCTGCTGCTCTAGTATGTTGAGATCTTTCGTTATCTCGCTCAGTAACGTCCTTTTTGTTTTTTTCGTTGGAGGTATAGGGTGTGGTGGAGGGTAGTTAGGTAGCTGTCTATTGTGCGTTGTTTGGCACTTTCCCCCCAATTTGTTTTTTTCCTCGTTATCTTTATTTTCTTTTCTTTTCGGAGGTTCCTCTGTCTCAACCTGGTTCTGTCGCGGCTCAGAACAGGAGGAGGAGGATTTTGTGGTGGTTGGCTGGCTGGTTGGCGGATTGGGTTAATATGGTATGTAGAGAGTCGTGCAGAATAACAGGATGGATCATCTCTTAATTCTTCTCCTTTTCTGATCACCGGATGCTGGTGACTTGAGCTATCACGATGGAGAGCTAGCCACCGAAGAGTTGTGGGTTATCTTTGTGATATCAATGGATCTTCCTTGTTGGAAGAGAAGATGTAGGGTACTTCGGTGAGGGGCAACATGCATGTCGACGATTGTAGTAGCGCTGGGAGCGAGAGATCCCAAGGAGCAGTATCGTCAAATAAACGGTTCTATCAGCAAGCTCTCTTTCTCGAGTTTTGGAACGATGAACACTAGTCTTGTACAGCCGCTTGCATGATAAATTCCGGTTCAGAGAAATGACGTTGAATTGCTCAACACTGTCGGAGGGGACACAGCAAGGAAGTTGATGCCGCCCGCGCAAGCGGGCCATCTTCTCGAAAAGTAAAGTATACGTAGCAACCCAGCGAGCTCAACTTTCCAACGAGCAGACTCCGAAACCCGGTGGTCTGCTGGCCGGTAGGCGCGGTCCAATGTCCAGCCTTGGAATACAGGTGGGGTGGGATATTGCCTTTTTTAGTTTTCTTATCTGGTCGTTTAGGGCAGGTGAAGTGGAATGGGGGACGGGCAGACGGAGGCTATAAGGTCGAACCTCATCCCTCTCTTTTGGTTCTCTTTTTTCACATCCTGGCTGCAATGGCATCGATGGGGGGAAATTTGTCACTTGCTCGATTCCAGTGCTCGTAGGAGCAAGGGGACAACGTTGAAAAAAGAAAGAGAAAAAAAAAGTTTGTAAAAGACTGCGGAAGAAAGAGAGAATGGCCTCCACGGTATCTCAGACAAGAAGTTTGACAGCCCCTTCTTCGTCCCCATTCGACACCAGCAATTACGCAGTTGTCATCTCTACGCATAGTAGTACCCGACAACCACACGCCTCGATCCCTTTCCATCGGAAACCATACCCTCCGAACTCCGAAATCTGCCTCCGAACTCTCTCTCTCTCCTCTTCCCCTTATTTCCTTCTTCTTCATCCGACGCTCCATGGCTCTTTTCTGCAAAGGACGGAAACCACAACTTCGAGCTCAACATCCTCCAATGTACACACACACACACACACACACCATGACGCCACGCGATGCCACATCATCATCGGGCCATTCTGCATAGCTGTGATATCTATCTATTCCTTCTTGCTTTTCCTCCCGAATAACCGCCATCCCCCTCCCCACCAATCCTCTTCCCCCTCATCTATCGTCCGTCCATTCCCCCCCACTCCTTCGATATCTGTTTCCCCTTTCACAAACCACTTCAGTCATAGAAGAAGCACCCGCCATGATTAGGGGAGGAGGGGGAGAAAAAGAAAAAGAAAAGAGAACTGGAGAGCAATTGCGAGGAGATCCGACCAGATGCCATCCCATTCATTGATCATGCAACGCCTAAAAAAAAAAAAACCTGGTCGGTGAAGGCCAAAAAAAGGGGGGAATAGCCATAGAATCCCCACAAGCCCGGTCTAGAGCAAGAAGGAAGAGAAACAAAAGTGGTAAGAAGGGGTGGTGGGTGGGTAGGAAGAAAACCGGGCGGAGTCCGAGGCCATGATGAAAAAGTTCCAATCAAAGAGTAGCATTCCCTTCATTTCTTCTTCCCCCTCAGCGTCTGCCCCGCGCCCTGAAAACGCGGCTTATCGTCATCATCCTCGCCGCCGCCGCCGCCGCCGCCCGCCGCCGCATCCTTCTTCCCCTTGACGGGCTTGATCTCGTAGCCGAAGAACAGCTTGCCTGGCGGCAGACGCAGCGGCTGCGGGCCATTCGCGTTGCCGCGGCGGACGACGGGCGCGGTATGGTCGGCAGCTGCGGACGAGGCGCCTGCGACGGGTGTCGAGGGCTTGGGCGTGGGCGCCTTGCTGCCGCGCTTCGACGACGACAGCTTGTGGCCGCCGGACAAAAAGTTGGACGAGACGGCGCGGGCGCCCTGGGCGGCCGCCGACGACGCGGGCGCGATGGCGGCGTAGTTGATGGCCTGCGCCATGGTGCCGTGCGGGTGCAGCGTGCCGCCGCCGGGGAGCAGCGACGCGCCGGCGCCGCCCTTGCCGCCGCTCGCGGTGCTGCGTGGGGTGCTGGTGCCGCTTGCTGCGGCGGCGCTGCCGCGCTGCGGCTCCTCGTAGCCGACGGGCGGCGCGAAGTCGACGGAGAGATCCGTCTCGAGCGTGCAGATGGCGTGCGAGTCCTTGTCCGGCTTGACCTCGAGCACGGCGATGCTGTAGACCTGGTCGTTGTACGCGAACGTGAAGACGTCGCCGAGCGTGAGGCAGGAGAAGTTGCGGAAGGCCTGCTCCAGCACCGCCTTGGGGTCCGAGATGTCGAGGAAGTCGGACGACTGCGGCTGCAGCTTGATGAAGTTGCCCAGCGGCAGGTCCGTCGACTTGACCTGGATCAGGTCGCCCGGCTCCATTTGGAGCGTTTGCATGAGCTAAGATGTGTCGACGACAATGTCAGCTTGGGTTTTTGTTTCCCTTCGATCTTCCCTGTCATGGTGGTATGTGTACGCACCCAGTACGGCAGGTATATCTTGCCCTCCTCGGCGGTGAACTCCAGCACACCGGCGTGCGTCCGCTTCTGGGCGGCGCCGTTGATCAGCTCGAACAGCATGGGGTAGGTGATGTGCAAGCGCGTCAGCTTGTCGAGGGCTGACGGCGGCATGAAGACCTTGCCGCCATGGTTGGCTTCCACGCGCTCGGGGCCGGGCATCATGACGACGGGGTAGCAGCGGAAGTACTCGTCGAAGCGGCGAGGGGCGGTGCCGCCGCGCATCCCCATGGCTGCCTGGTACATGGCCATCGGATCGTCGTTGTCGTAGTAGTTTCCGCCGAACTGTGTGGAGCGTGTTAGCGGGGTGGACGGAGGCGGCGGCGAGAAGGCGCGGATGCAACTGTACGTACCATGGTGGCGGTGGAAACGCTCCTCTAGCAGACGGCAGTAGGACGTGGATGTGGCAGGCGAGTGCGGGCGAAGGTACGGGCAGTGTCTGGAGCGGAGTGGCGGGGGTGGGTTGAGCTGTCGGCGGCGATTGCAGTTGTGGCCGTTGGAGAGAGCTGCGCTGGAGCTTTCGGGAATGACGCAGGCGACGAAGCAGCCCGCCCGCGAAAAGCCGCCACGACCTCTCAGCCTTCCCGCCCAGCAGCATTACATAGCACCACCCCCGCCTCGGCCTATATACACCCCATCGCCAAACCCTCGCCATCTCCCCCGCCGCCATCGCCATCCCAGACTCGCACCTCGCCGTCGCGAATCCGTCCTCAATTGCCTCCAAACGACCCGAACGACCCCAGAAATGTCCGCATCGCGCCCCAAACGCGCCCCGGACCTGCCCTTCCCCGGCGACGGGCCCGCCGACGCCTCGAGCAACAAGAAGCCGCGGTTCGACCACCGCAACCCGTCGACGCTGGCCGCCGACGCGCCCGAGGACGACGCGATCCTCGAGGCCGACGAGATCGGCAAGGCGCAGCGGCAGGTGAAGCGCAACGCCGTCAAGATCGACGGCTACGACTCCGACTCGAGCGAGGAGAACTTCGACGCGCGCGCCGAGGAGAAGGCGCGCGCGGCCAAGGCGGCGGAAAGCAAGGACGCCGACGACGCTGACATGTTCGCCGATCTGGAGGAGGACTTCAAGGATGGCGACGAGGACGAGGAGCTCAACCGTGAGGGCAAGGCGAAGAAGAAGAGCGTCATGTTCCTGGACGACGACCAGATCGAGGGCCAGGTCGCGGACAGCAAGTCGGGCGGGCACGTGTCGGCGGACTTCTCAATGGGCGGCGGCGGCGGCGACAAAAAGGGCAAGGGCAAGGCGAAGAGCGATGGCGACGACGACGACGACGACGATACCAGCGAGAGCGGCGGCGACGAGGAGCGCGACCGCGTGGACAGCGACATGGACGAGGAGCTCGGCGCGGGCTCGAAGAAGAAGCACGCGCCCAAGCTCGACGCGTTCAACATGAAGGCCGAGAACGAGGAGGGCCGGTTCGACGACCAGGGCAACTACGTCCGCAAGGCCAACGACCCGGACGCCGTGCACGACACGTGGCTCGAGGGCCTGTCCAAGAAGGACATGAAGAAGGCCAGGGCGGCCGAGGAGCGGCGCGAGGAGGAGCGCCGCAGGCGTGCCGTCGCCGACGACCAGGTGCTCACCGCCGACATCCTCGCGACCCTCATCGCCCGCCTGGACCGCGGCGAGACCATCCTGGAGGCCCTGGCCCGCTTCGGCACCGGCAAGAAGAAGGAGAAACCGAAGCCCAAGTGGCAGAAGAACAAGCGGAAACCCGGCGACGGCGCGCAAAACGGCGACGCCATGGACGTCGACCCGGCTCAGAAGGAGGAGGACCCTGCCGAGAAGCGCCGCCGCGAGGCCGTCGAGGCCATCACCGGCGCCGCCGACCAGCTGCTCACGCGCGGCCAGACGGAAATCTACGACCAGGAACGTGAGATGCTGATACGGCAGTATAAGCGCGAAACCGGCGACGACTGGGTGGATCCGCCAAAGGACGATGTGCCTGTGGATGATGGGGAAACCAAAATGTGGGAATACAGGTGGGCGGACGCAAGAGACGGTGGCGAGAGACACGGGCCCTACGACGGCCAGATGATGAAGGCTTGGAGCGACGCAGGGTATTTTGGTGAAGGCGTGGAATTCAGAAAAGAAGGCGAAACCGGCTGGGAACGGGTCGTAGACTTCGTGTAATTGATGAACCGCTTACCTGAGGTTTGGTGGGCGGGATCTGATGAAATAACACACAAAATGCATGACGATGTTTGGAATCATCTCTTGCGGGGCAGTACACGCTGACGCTGATTTGTTTGTCAGTAGCTGAGGTTATCTACAGCGAAGACTTTAACTGTTAAGCTCTCTCCGGCACGACCACTAGTACACAAGAAATTGCCCGCCCGCATCTGCCTTACACTCATACTGCACCATCACATATAAGTAGTTGAATCAAAGACCCGGACGTAAATGTGCGCACTTAAAACTTACTAAAGCTTGTATTTACGTCCGGAACTTGTACTCAACTACCCATCCATCCCATGTATAAATTTTATGAGGCAGATGCTCAAGGCGTCCGTCAGTTGTTTTCATAGCTCATGAGGCGTAGACTTTCCACCGCTATGCTGAACCGCCCAAAAGAGGGGAGAAAAAACAAAAGGCCGTTCTCGCAGTTGTAATGCAGAAATCAGGCGGCGAGCAAGAAAGATGTGAACTGAGAAGGGAGGGAAAAATCCCTGAAACAGATGGAAAATGCCAATGTGCAATATTCCTTCGCCCGTTTAGTCCATCTTCCCAACAGCAACGCTTGGAGCCAGCAATAAGTTCTGTTACCATCGATTTGCCCCTCAACATTCTCCACTCTGGAGTATATGGCGGTTACCTTCCCCAGCCGTGACTTTGCAAGGGACTGACAGGGCTGCCGATACTCCCAGATGCCGCGCCCGGCGCATCGTTGCTGATCTCCCCTGGTAGGCTGCTCCTGCTTTGCCTCCAAGTCATTGGGCTCGGGTGAACCGGGGGTGGACTGTCGAGTCGTACGCCTGAGCCTCTGTTGTGTCCGGCAGCGCTTGCCCTTCCTTCCGCATCGCCTTCAACCTCACTGTCTAGCTCGCCCTCGGCCGCATTTACGATCCTCAGTCCGCCGGGTGCAATGACCCCTACTGCATATCCTCTACTTGGATCCGGGCTGCTTTCGTCAGTCTCGCCGATCGCAGGAGGTATCCTGAAGTAACTCTCAACCGGCCTTGCCTCGGTGGCGTCTAGCTCTACTGGCGGCACCTTTGAGTTCCTGGGAGACTCCAGCTCCACGGGCGGCTTTTCTGTGGCCAGAATGGGGGTTCCATCGACCTCGCTGGCGGCGCGAGTATGATCTCTGCTCCTTTTGCCAGAGTAGTGCTCAGAAATGCCACTTGGAGCTATGCTACCGCCGGCTGCGCGAGGAAACCCGTCCAGTTCTGGCGGTCCCTTTTCGTTTTCCTCGAGTGATGGAAGGAGCTTGGTGCCGTCTCCATTCCTCTGCCGGCGACGTCTGCGGAAAAGGAGGAAAGCGATGATAGCAAAGAGTACGGTTGACACTGGAATGCCAACTGCGCAGCCAACGACAACGCCCTTGTTGGATGACGACGATGATTCTGAGCCTTGGTTCGAAGGTGTCGGTGTCGAAACAGCAGCAGTCTTTGTGAGGTATATTGTCGAAGCGGCACCATTTGTTGGATTTGCCACCACAGAAGTGACTATTGTGGTTGCAGGTGCACTAGAGGACCGAGATGTCGCAATCGATCTTGTTGAAGTGATACTCATGCTGGAAGTCGTTGTCTGCTGCACTACGGTGCTGACGGGTTCTGAGCTAGACGCGACTTCTGTAGCGGTGGTAGCAGCCGCCGACGCTTCTGAGATTGGACTGGAACCTGTTGGCAGTGATTATTCATGGTCAGTCATCAAGTTATTCTTTCTCATAAGCTTATGAGGCATTGAGAGAAATTGTTCACTGAGTCGTACCGGGAGAAATCTCAAATAATGACACAGCCTTGTCCTTGCAGCAGTTTCTGTCGTAGATCAATAATCGGCCACGTTGGAAGTGTAGCGCAGAGCAGAAGCTTACCCGCTTCGGTCGCCATTGCAGCAGTATTGATTGTCGCTGCACTCGAGGAGCGCGACATTGCCCATATCGGTGCCATTGGGGGTGCCTGTTCCAGATCAGCGCCGATTGTCATGGGAAGAGGTGTTTGTTTGGGAAGGCGGCGCATGCAGGACCGGAATAGCATACCGTCAAGGCAGTACTGGGGGCAGGCTGAAGAGTCCCACGACTGATCTGTGCAGGTGTACCGGGTGATATAGTCCAGAGAATCCAAAGAGCAGATGCCAGTGTCGAGGCACGTCCAGCCATAGGGACAGCAGGCCGTGTCGGAGCTAGAGGAGCCGCACGGAATGTCCTTATCGGCGACGGACCCATCAGGGTAGTAGCAGGAATCCTCGGCCCGGACGAAGCCTTGTCGGGCGGCAAGCACGAACAATGTGGCCGCAAGGAGCGGTATGACGGCGCACATGGCTGGGGCGCTCACGACATGCGGACAGGCGAAGCAGCGCGAACGGAAGGTGAGGAGCGCGCCCAAGGCCGGCTCGAGAGTGGGCGAGGTGTTGGTGGTTGGGCGATGGAGGCGCGGGGGCAGTTGGAAGCAAACATGCGCAGATTGAAGCCGGGCTCAGCTGAGGCACGAGGCCACTCGAGACAACTCACTTGCGCGACAGTGTTGAGGCGCACAGGCACATGACGTCGCCGGTCCCAGAGAATGCTGCTTCCATTTGCGGCAGTCGCGCGCTCTGGCGGCAGCGGCAGCCCCGCTCCCTGGCGGCGCCTTCTGAAGCTCGCGTATCGAAGCCATCGGCCCTGCGAGGAAGGCGGACCTGGCATCTCGCAGATCGCAATCATCAGCGCCGCGCGGAGAGGGCGCGACAGGCTGGGATTGCGACGCGTTTTTCTCGGTGGTAGCACGAGGTATGATGAGAGACGTTTCAGAGCTTAGCCGCCGTTCGTCTACATTCCCTTCTGTGGCTAGCCCACCAAGCCACTCCAGCCGCCGAAGTAACCCTGCGCCGAGGAAAGGGGCGCTGCCCGCAACAACGCCAACAGTGGGAACCGAGGGAAGAGGATGCTGCAGCTGATGAGCAAAGTCTGCACCCTCTCTAGCGCGCATTCCACTGGCCATTGGGCGCTGGGTGTGGGTGTGGCTTGAGAGCGGGCGTCTTCAGGGCGGAGCCACAACAGGCAAGGAGTGCGTTTTGCTGGAGATGAAACGGCCGCAGAAGTGGCTGCGTGGGGTGAGCGGCTACAGCAGACAGGGAAGAGGGCGGCCATGACCTCATTCCCTGTCACGAAGCGACATTACTCAGTAAACACGAGCGCATGCCCGCCCTGCCGCGCGCCAGCGCATTTCCTGACATGGCTTCCGATGCTCTTTCATCAGCAACGTCGCCAGGCGGAAGGCGAGGGTGGATCCCGCACGACGGGCTCCCGAACTGCCCTGGAGTGCGGAGGCATTAGAGTCTGAGCCTTTGCTGTTCCTGCTTTAGCGCTTATCGCTTCACCACCACCTGGTGCAGATCCTCCACAATTCAGAGCGAGCTCGGAGGCCTGAGCGACCCTTCCGCACCCACTCCTAGTATACACCACATTTGCAAATACCAACAAGGGAGATGATACACTGGTATCCGAGTCGTCAACATATGAGCCGACCAGCCCAACCCATTGCACAGACAACGGTCCAGGCTTTATTCAATCAAAAGGGCGAGGGATTGGTGTACCTAGGAAGCCGAGTGATGGAAATTTGAGTTTTTCCGTGCTTCCTATGGCATGGTCAGAGAGACTTCGAACACAAAGGGCTATGGTGATCCATCTTGAAGTCATTTCCTCTACAGTACATAATTTGCAGAGTGCCAAGAGTAAAACCCAGCGAACTTCAAGCCGCTTCGAGAAGAGGAAAAGGAGCCCGACCGAACATAATACCTAGACATAAGTATTTCCAAGCTTGAGAAGACCGTTTCTGAGGTATCGTATCTCATAAGGCCCTTCAGCCATGTCCCACGTTCGATTCCATTGGCTCCGCACACTCCTTCTCCCTTCCAGATCACCACCACAAAAAAAAAAAAAATACCTGGTCTACTCTGCCTGGCTGTGCCATACCTGGTTTCATATCGATGCCTTTCACGAGTTTCTTGATTTTTTGACAAGTCCCTGTCACCCTCAATTCACAAAATCAGAGCCCCCTCCATCTCCCCATAAGAAAGAAAACAAGAAGTGTAATGACGCCTCGACACTAAACAGTATAAGGGAAATAGAAAGGGAGGGAGGAGATGATTGAAAATGAAACTGCCTGGCCTTCTAACTATAGGAAAGAAGTGAGGAAAGGAAAGTTTGAGTTTTGAAATTTTTTCTTGTGTCGCCCTTAATAAGAGGGCTCCTCCTCTCCACTTAGGATAAATCAAAACGAGTTGGTTGTCTTCTTCTCCAAGCTTGATGAAGGAGGAATATCCAGCAATACGCCAGTAGGGGGAACCGTTGATTTGAATGAGATCAAATGCCAGGTAATGACTGAACCTCCGTGCCCGACGAAGAAAGTCCGACCCATACGCTCAAAGGAAACTTTTGCATGTACCCAGTCCCGTATACTCCAAGCCTCGCTCTACACCGTGTTACGCCGATATTTGCTTGTCGAAGAATTGAGAGGAGTCCCATCCAAGCGAAATTCTGTTGCCGTCATTTGTCGCCTGCAAGAACGATTGGCAAGGGGAATGCGAAGTTTGTCGTGAAATCAACCAGTCTTCCTCTTCTTACGGGGAGATTTCGGCTTGGTGGAGGCAGCTTTGTCGCCGTTTTCCTCTGGGCTGTTGGGTCCGCTGCTGGAAATGCTCTCTACAATGCGCCCCCCTCCATTCTCCGCTCCATCACTTGCACCGTCATTGCCGAACAGGTTCTGGCCGGGGTTCGTGGGTGAGAAGCTCACGTTGTTATCGACATTGCCGAAATCGAAATCAAAGTTGCTCTCGGTGGGGAGCGATGCCATAGTGTCATCGTGCGCACCGGTTGCGGCTGGAGCAGCGTCTGTAAAGTAATTGTCGGCATCCGTGTGAATGAATGAATCAAGGTCAAAGTCACTGGGTGGAGCATTTGGATGATTGTTGTAGTTGCCGTAAGACGTCATCCCAGGTATCGAACCACCGGGGCTGATTGGGGCTAGCCGGTCGGAGAGGTTCTGCACGCGAGCCGCCTGTTCTTCCTGCAAGCGCTGAAGCATATCAAGTTGCTCTTGATGAGCTCCAAAGTGCTCAAGCGTCGGCATAGGCGGGGGTTGAGGGTTAATTAGAGCGTTGTTCCCACCATTGGATTCACCGTCAGCTGTGGGAGTGGCTGCGTTCATCAACGAGAGCATGTCCTCACGCTGCTGTTGGGTCAGGGGCGTGTTACCGTCTGCTGTTTGGAAGTGGGATAGCGCTGCGGGGAAATCGAATTGCGGGCCCGTCGCAGCAGTGTTGGAGCTCGCGTTGACAGAGTTGATGACAGACATCATGTCTTCAGTATTGTCTGGCAGCTGTACCCCCGGAGATTTCTCGGACTTGATGGCCGGGCTGGCAGCCGCCGATGTGAAATTGTGCTCAAGTGGCGTTTGCGGGCTAGTGCTAAGGTTCCGCGGCTTCGACTGCCGCTGCTGCTGTGGGGGTTGGAAGCTCTGCGATCGTGTGTGGCCCCTGGAACCGATGCTGGCGTGGGACGATTCTGGGCTCTGAGTCGCAACAAGCGGGCTTGGAGACCTGGCTTCCCTTGCCATGGGAGGAGGAAGCAGGGCCAGAGGCCGTTTGTTGGGACGGGGCCCGGGGGACTTTTTTGACGACATATCCACATCTGGGAAGTCGCCCATATCTACAACGCTACCCTGGTTCTGGTTATTCTGAGATATCGACGAAGGGAACATGTCTGCCAAGTTCATGTTAACGCCGCCGTTCTGGCCCTCCAGGCTCCGGTTGTAGAAGGTCGCGAGGAAGGTGAGAATGGCGTTGATGGAACTCTCATGGCGCTCGTGCATTTTCTGGAACTGGCTGGCCTGTTGGTACCATTGCTCGTTTTGACGACGCATCTGCTGGATGATGCCGGAGATCAGTTTCTGCTGCTGTTGTAGTTGCCGGATTTCGTTGCGCATGGTGCTGTAGTCCCCCTTGGAGATGAGCTGCATGTCGTTGGCCGAACCTTCGCCGCTCCCGTCTACTTCTTTCCGCGCATCGTCATCGCTATCGTGCTTCTTGTCGTCGTCCCTCTTCCGTTTCGAGCTTGTCTGGGGATTCTTCGGCTTCTGGATGAGCCAGAGAAGCTCGGGCCTTCCGCGCTTGAAATACTTGTTGAAATACTCGCTGGGTGTCTTTTTGTCGCGGCGCTCGGCCTGCTTCATGGAATTGTCCGACAGGCCGACCTTCTTGTGGAACCCGTACATATTCAGCTGCCGCACGAACGAGGCATAGTTGTTGTGTTTGAAAAGCTCTGGGATCAGCGTCTTTGCAAATTCATCTTCGTCAAGCACGATGAACGAATTGCCGTCGTCGGACCATCGGATGAGGTCGGTGTGATTCGAGTTGTCCAAAAAACTACACCATATGTCAGTTCTATGCTCAACGACGCTCGATTCAAAGGGTACAGGCGCCAAAATTTACCTGCTGAGCTTCTGCACAAACGGCGGAATCTGCTTCCTTTTCGCCTGCGCTTCCTTGCGAGCTTTCATAGCCTGCGCCTCCAAATCTTCGTCGTCTTCATTCTCCCACGTAGTCTGCCCCATTTGATTGTATCCGCCGTATTCTCGCTGCGTGAGCTGGTGGTTGTTGCTGCGGCGGACGAGTTGGTTGCTCGGAGCCTGGTCCGCCGGAAGCCGCTGGCCGTTGCTGTAAGACATGCTGTTCTGGAGGCTAGCCATGAGGCTCGGATCGTAGATGGTGGGGTCGGTATAGGCAGGACCGCCGTTCATAGCGGTGGAGTCACTCCAGTTGGACATGAATTGATCATTGGAGTACGGCTGCGGGTCCTGGGAGTGCGGAGCCAAGCCCATGCCGCTCCCCGCCGAAGTCTGCTGGTTCACCATCGGAGAGGCGCCGGGAGCGGGTCGTTTGCGAGTGGGAATGGTCCTTTGCATCGACGGGCGGCGTCGGGCTGGATGCAACTGCGTGCGCAGTGCGGGCAGTGTCGAGGCCCTTGGCCGGGCCGAGTCAGAGGTGAAAAGCCAGCCGAGCGCGCGTATCAGACGGGGTGCGATCCACGCGGAGTGACGTCAAACTCGTCGGGCGGGACGGTTGCTGGAGCCAGAGCGCAGCGCAGTATGGCGTCGAAGAGTGGCGGGTGCAGCGCGCAGAGGCGGCGGCGGTCGCGGTCTTGTAGGGCTGCGGGGCTTGCGCGAAACGGCTCGTCAATTGCAGATGTTTCCAGCGGTCAAAGGCGGGCAGGTCGGGATAAAGAAGGCGATTGATTGCGCGGGTGCGGGCGTCTCAAGGCGTTGAGGCGGCTTGTGGGCGCGGCGCGGTGCAGCGGGCGGGATAAGGCTGGCGATGATGTCTTCGGGTGGTAACGTGGATGTGGGAGCCTGGGCTTTGGCGCGGACTGGTCGGCGGCGGGGGCTTTGGCGATTAGACACAGCCTTGGGCGCGGGAGGAAGCAACGGTCGCGGAAGGCCTGAGGAGCGGGCTAGCTTGAGTTGGCAGAAAAAAGAGGGCCGTCGGCCGTCGTCAACTCTCTCGCGGTGGTTGCGGGCGCGCCGCCCTGCCACTGCCGCTTCGCTCGGCACGCAGGCCCGTGCTTCTCTTCGCAACCACCGCGCTGCGCGTCGCTCGATTTGCTCTGAAGACACGATCGCCATCGCTCACTTTCCCATCCCGGGCTCCACTTTGCCATCGCCGACCCCTTGTCTGCGCTGAGCTTGGCCTGCGTCCTGACTCCCCAGCCCTCCCGTTCTCCGCCAACTGCGTGCACAACCGCCCACCGCGGGAGCATGCAGCCCGCCGGCCGCCCATACCCAGTCGATCCTCCTATTGCAATGGCGCAGGTCGGATGCGCAGAGCATACCGCCGTGCGGCCAGGCCTGACGCACGAGTTCCGTGATCTCGCGGCTATCTGATCTGGATTAGGCTCAGCGAGCAGCAGATGCAGCCTCTCAGCGCAAAGACGAGACGGCAGTCGTACGATGGCCATCCCGGTCTCGCTGCAATTTACTTTGACCCCGGCATCCGGCCGCCAGCCGTCGCCGATGACACATGCCAGCTTTGCCTCTGCTCCGATTCACCGCGGTTGGAGGCCGTAAGAAAGTGCGGCCATGGAGTGCGCTGCCGCGCCGGCTTTCGTCAACACCTTCGCGTTCTCACCAAAGTATCGCATCAATCGGCCCTACTTTCTCAGGCTTCGGCGGTGTCAGCATCTTACTCGGCGGGCTAGACCGGTCCACCGGGCTCGCTTTCCTACCCCAAGTGGTCCTTTTAAGGATAGCCATGGGCATCGAAGCTCGATCGCAGCGCTCGCTCCGATTCATGTGACACTGCCTCGCGTTTTCTCCGAACAAGCCACTGCCATTTTTCGCCTCTTCATGCAACTAACTACGTGGCCATAATTCTCAACATATCTGAGCGCCCTGCTTCGCCTCTGCGATACGGAAGAGCCACTATATGACCAGTGATGGCCAGGCAGCTTACACAGTAAGACTAGACGAAAGGGAGACTTAGCTATTCTTCTGCTGGGGAGCGTACTGACATCTGGACAAACGCCACGACCCTATGAACACAGTCCAGTTTTCAAAACGAGGGCAAAGTGCCTGCCTCACGTCACTTCATCTCCAACACAGGAGATCTCGCACTCGTCACATCCTGCCCCTGGTCCCTGTCGTTCATTGTAGCCAATCGGAATACACGGCCTGCCTACTGTGTGCAACGCCGCGCAATGGCCAGATGATGTCCCATCGCGTGTATGGTCCATGCCGTGGCGCTGACTGCGCTATGATCGGTTCGCGGGAGTCAGCATGCTCTCCAGGTCTTCACTCAGTGACGCCTCAGACATTCGAGGTTCTCTGCAACTCAACAAGACTCCAAGCGCAGCGACAACACAGCGATGCGCTTAGCTGACAATCGAACGGACTCTTTGAATCGACGCTCAGCACGTTTTAGCCGCGGATGAAGATAAGTGGAGCTGGAGAGGGGGTGCAAAATTAGCTATTCACCTCCTCGGCACGGATTGCATGGGGATCGGTCTCAGTCGAATTCATCCATTTCTCCCCTTATACCAGCGTCAACTACCACAAAGGCAGATAGCCGCAGATTCAGCAAGCGCTCGGTTCGAACGGCCCCAGTTCTACCTGCTTCATCGAGCGCAGTGCCGATTGTTAGAGCGGCGCGAGATGCTTGTCGCTTCGGCTTTCGCCTGATGCAACTTTCAGGCATCAATCCTTTCCCCACCTGAATGATCCTGGACTAACAGTACAGATCGACACACTCGGTTCGCTCCGAAATCCTTTTCACTTTCAAATTGGCTGGTTTCGGATGCTTGCACAATAGTAGATGATGGCAACTCCGCGCAGGCCTAGGTTCCGGCTTGTCTAAATACCTTGCGCTCAATTGTGCTGCTATGATATCCCACAGACCGTAAGTTTGCGATTGGCAATCTGCGGAAAGCTAATTGTGCAATTCGCACATGCCTCAGAAAACCGGGGTTTCGAACTTTCCCATCCTTATCGGACGATTTTCCCATGCTTATCGCGTCCTGCAAGCGAGACCCAGCGTTTTCCCTTGAGCCGCTCTTTACACGCATCACTGATTTGATATAGTCTGACTTCAACGCACTTGCGTGCAAAACATCAACTACTCCTTGCCTTGTCTTTAGTATGACGTTTCCTTTTCCTATACGATGGAGACCGGAAGCTTCGAGGAGTTTCTGAGGGTTGCGAAAGACCCACCGGAAAATTATTCTCTTTTCTCAACATGTGGAGATAGCGGTGACTGCCACGAGTCAAGCTTCTTTTTCCCCGCCAGCTTAGCGTTAGCTTCGGGAGACGTCATGCCATCCAACGGATCATCTTAAAAGTACGTTTCTCGAAGTCCATCTATGTGCGAGGATGATACTTCTTCCACTTCACCTTGTTCTTATTGTGCATCGGTCCTACAATGCATGAAGCTCATCAGATCGACCTGGTTTCTCAGACACAAAGAAAGTCTCCCCTCTCGGCCACCCTCTCAAACTTCGCTACATTGATCCTCTGTTGTCTATGAATATCCCAAGCAAAACGCAGGAGAAAGATTGCGTCCCCTCATCGTTGATAGCAATGCTGCTTGTGTACATCCAAAGTGTTCACCTGGTCAAGATTGATCGAGATTGTGGACAAGCATATACTCGCTAACCACGCTGAGAGCCAAGCGATCTCCCGGAAGAGGATATCAAAATGGAACGTAGGATCGGCCGGAACTTGTAAGTATTGTAGTGGACTTTCTGCAGCGTCAGCTTATTGGTGGGTTGCATGCGCGTCACGCGTGCAGTGGCGTTACAAGAAGCGGATATTGGCAAGACACAAGCCCGGCGCTTGTCGTATCATGACGTGACCCCGAGACCTTATTTGCGCTGAACAAAGAGCAATGCGCTATGGGACTGGAACAGACTAGTAACGCAGCTCGGCTGCAGTTCACATACAGCAGGTGAGACATCAAGATCCATTCACCTATCACTGGGCGAAAGGATGCGGAAACGGCTGTGCGCGGCGGTCCAACAATAGACTGTCTACACCGCTGAAACGCGTCTGACTCCATGAGAAGTGCGAACACCGTGCACGTTCTCGCAAAACACAGGTGTCATTTGGCACGATCTCTGAAAAACGGTACGTGGTGCATGCGAGATGAGAAAAGCAGTCGCTGTCAGAGATACAAGAACACCGAGACCGGAGTAAAACAACTTTCCAGAAAGGGAAGTGCCAAGTGCAACGACACTGCCTCGCTGAAAGGGCCGCTTGCCCTCGTACTAGCGCGCCACCGTACGGTTGGTGAAGTTGTGATTAGCGGACGAGGTGTAAGGAAGTCTCAGCCAGCTCCAAGCGCCCGAAACCTCACGCTGCTCTCGCTAACCCGACATAGAGTTGACCGAACGCCCAATGCCGCCCCCACAAACGCCCCTGGCTGGTCGCTCTGAAGCATACGAATGGCATGCTGGCAATTCCGGAACTACTACTCCGCCAGTGCGCACAGCCTCTCAAGGCAGCAGCCCTAATGCTTTACATACGGCCTGGTCCTCGCGTCGTTAAGCTTCTCTGCACTTACCCTGACCATCATCTCCACCCGAGAAAAACCAATGATGCTGAGGCACACCGAACTGGGACCAAGCCAGGTGCGGCCTCGCCGCCGCGGAGCTTGGCCTGGCTGCTTCGAGCGAGAACGAAACGTCATGAGAGAGCTTGGCGCGTAACGTCTTCAATGAACAGGTCGCCCGCTGGGATGACAAAGACCTGCGGTGGCGGCCTATGCTCGCAAATTTACACTCGGAACCACGGCTACGACGTGAAAGAGACCTTGGCGCAGGGCACTTTCTTCCTGCTGGCTACTCGCCTGACCTGCTTCACCGGCAGCCAGACTTATGTCGACTGGGCAGCGCAGGCGTACGGTGAGACGAAGCTGATCGATGAGCGTTTCGCCGTGCTTTTCGCTGCAAATGCAACCCGTAATTACTCTGAAGTGGACAGCACTGAGGTATCAGCGCCCGCCGCGTTCATTGCCTATGGTTGCGCTATCCTGGCAAACATCGTAAGTCGGTCCCAGTTCCAACCTACTGATCCCTCATGCCCGTGATATGATAATGGTCTTCGAGGTTGTGACCGATCTTGTTGTCGTCCGGGCTGCTGCTCCCTTCTTTGTTTCTGTTTCTCTCGCGATGGTCATCCGCTGCCTCATCGGCTGCTGCTCCGGCTGCCTCGGCAGCTTCTTTTGGTTCCTCTGTTGGTCCTCTGGCCGCTCTTGTTTCTGCAGTTTCTGCTCGTTTCGTATGTGTACTGCTCTTCGCGGTGATGGGATGCTATTGTGTATATGGGTGAATGACCGCGAGGATTGGTTTGCCGCGCTCAGACTTGCGGTAGGCATGCATAATTGAGGGATTATTGGAGCTCTTTTACCTTTCTTTTTTTTTTTTTTCACGTAAGATGATTGTAACAACGTCGTACTATCTTTTTTTGTACATCAGCTCCTCACTGGGATTGCCTTATTAGGGACCTTATATTGAGAGAGGCCGCTCCATTTCAAACCAAGATGAACGAAAAGTCTCGATGGCCTCTGCGGGCGTGGCGGCAACGTGGGTTAAATTCAGGCAACGATGCTGAACTCAACTGGATCTCGGCCGTAGCCAGGCGAAAAACCTGTCCCGACGCCTGCCAGCGCCGAGACATGGGATTGCCCGAGCCATGTACGTCGGGTGCAATATCGCGGTACGATGGATGCGGATGGGCTGCGGCAGGGGCACGGGGCAGGTGTTGTTAAGAGAAGAGTGACTAGGGTTTTTGTCGGGACCACGGGACGGGGAGCTGGGCTGGGCTGCACGGGGCTGGGAGCGGGCCGTGGGTTTTGCCAAGGCCGCGACGCATCTGCCACCTCTAACTACTCGCGCCGCCGACACATCTCCAGACTGACCTTGGCAAGCGCCAGCTCCTCACCAACCTGCCGTCGCCTCTGCCTGCGTGCCCGACGGCGTAGTCTGAGTCCCCGCTCCGCCTGCCCCACCCGCCGCCCACAAGCCCGAGCGCGACGCCCCGGCACTTTATCCGCTCAACCGCCAACCTCCTCCGCGCCTTGATCGCGACCTGCATGCCCGTGCCACCACCACACACCGCCCGCCGTTTCTGACATCGCCGGGCGTCATGGCCTGGCAAAGCCCCTCCGCCATGGGTAACGGCCAAGCCCAGCAGGGCGACAACCAGGGCCCCGTCGGCACCGAGTACACTTTGCAGGGTGAGTCCAAGCTCCACCCCGACTCCCTCACCCCAACCCGCGCCGCCGCTGACCCTCCCGCTCCCCAGGCGTGATGCGCTTCCTCCAGCTCGAATGGCACAACCACGAGAGAGCTCGCAATGCCTGGGACATCGAACGCGCCGAGATGAAGGCGAAGATCGCGAAGCAGGAGGGCGAGGTCCGCAGCGCCAAGCGCCTCAACGACCAGCTGGAAAAACACGTCAAGATGCTGGAGAACGCATTGAGGAACGAGCGCCAAAAGAGCAAGGCCCAGGCTCAAGGCGAGAAGCCCGCCGACCAGGACAAGGGCAAAGAGCGCGCCAGCCCGGACCTCAAGAGGAAGCGTGCGTGGACAAGGCCCCTCGTATCCAGCGCAGCTACTGATACACTGCTACAGCCGCGAACAAGTCGCACAACTCCTTCCTCGACATCGAGCCCGAAGCCCACGATCCGCCCGAGCAGGAGCGTGAAGCCCAGCGCGACAAGTCGAGGCAGTTTCTCACCAAATGCGTTGAGGAAATCACCTACCTCTTGCAGCCGCCAGCTCACCCTCCGCCCACACACGCTCAGTTACACTCGATGGCAAACTCGTCCGGTTTCTTGAATCACGACCAGGGCATCCCTTTAGAGGAGGCATACATGCAGCAGCAGCACCGTCAGAAGGGAATACCCATGAGCCTGCCGCAGCAAGCTCCCATTCCCAACCATCAGCCGCCGCCCGTGCCGTCTATTGCTGATGTTCCCAACCTCACCCACACCTCGCAGTTGCCCCAGCAAGCCCCTTTCATGACGAGAGAGCCGCCGAGCGCCCAGCCTCTGCCCCAGATCCCCGTGTCTGCCGAGCCTCAGTCACACATCGAATCTGAACCCCAGTTTTCGAACATCGCCGAGGATGAGGTGGAAAAGGTCACGCACAGTTATGATAGCTATGGCCGCCCGCTCCCTGCACGAGAGTCCGAGCATGGCGGCGTCCAGAGCACTGTAACGGAAGACCCCGACGGTTGGAATTTCGACGACACCACTGGACCGCCCGAGCCGCCACCAGATGTTCCGCCGCCCCGGAGACCGGACACGGACATCTTCCCCAGCGCCAACAGCATTCCGGCCAAGTCTCCGCCCCGTTCTGGTCCGCAATCTCACAGGAGAAAGAGTTCAGGAGCTCAGTCAATATCACGACGGAGAAGTCAAGGAAACGAGATGAGTGACGTCTCGGCACAGGGCGCCAAGGCAGATCCCCAGCAGTTCAAGGTCCGATATGCTCTCCGCGGTCATCTCGACGTCGTCCGCTCAGTCATTTTCACGGGAGGAGGCACGCCCTCGGAGCCCGAGATTTGCACGGCGGGTGACGATGGCACGATAAAGAGATGGATAATACCAGCCAGCTATGCCGCCGGACAACATGGCTCGCTCGGTACGGACATTGATATTCAAAGCTATTTCACTCACAGAGGACACGAGGGCGTTGTTACGTCTCTTACGGCATCCAACGCAAGCTTCTCGACAGGTGGACGAGTCACGGGCGACGGCTGGATATTCTCAGGTGGTCAGGATGCGACCGTCAGAGTCTGGGAAAGAGGACGGGTTGACCCGAAGGCGACGCTGGATGGCCATACGGATGCTGTTTGGGCAGTTTGCGTCCTCCCGTCGAACTGCGGACAAGTCTTCGGCGGAGGTGCGAGCAACTTCGGTGGGCCTGAGCGAGTGCTCTTGGCTTCTGGTTCGGCCGATGGCACCATCAAGATTTGGGCCGTCAGCGCGCCTCCTCAGCTTGTTTCTCCTTCAGCCGGCTCAAGGCGTGGAGTTGGCGGCAGCCGCAGGCACTCGGTTACTTCGGGCTCGAACTTCCCATCTTCGCCTCAGCCCAGCGTGGCCACCTCGACGCCTTTCCACTGTACCCTCGTTCACTCGATTGAACGTTCGGGTGTGCCTTCGCCGACGTGCATCACTCCGCTGTCCAAGACGGGCGAGACTATCGTGGTCTCATACTCGGACGCGTCCATTCTCATCTTCGACACGCGCACTGGCGAGGAGATTATCGGCATGGCCAGCGCCGAGACATACGACGGCACAAGCAAGACGGGCGTCAACACTGTCGTTGCGGTCCCCTCGATCGAGGCCTCCTCGAGCGCAGAGACAGGCCGTGTAAGCGGGGAGGAAGAAGGAGGATTGCACGGTGCGACGGGCACGGCGGGCGGTGTGGAAGGCGTCGTCATCAGCGGGCACGAAGACAGGTTCATCAGGTTCTTCGATGCCAACAGCGGTAAGCACTGAGACAAGGCCCCCCCGGCAGATAAGCCCAGCATTTGATGGTCGTTTTCGCTAACATGAATCCCAAGGCCAATGTACATACTCGATGCTTGCGCATCCTGCCGCGATTTCGGCACTCCACTTGTCGCCCGATGGCCGCGAGGCCGTATCGGCCGGCCACGACGCGTCGATCCGGTTCTGGTCGCTGGAGAAGCGCATTTGCACGCAAGAGATATCCAGCCACCGCATAATGCGCGGAGAAGGGGTTTGCAGCGTCGTATGGAGTCAGGACGGCCGCCTGGTTGTTTCTGCAGGCGGGGACGGTGTCGTGAAGGTGTTTGTCAGGAGCCTCATCCACGCGTAGGTTGGGGAGTGAGAGTACGGGAGGGAGGGGGTGGGGGGCACGGGATGGGAAGTGGGATTCAAATGATGGATTATGGAACGATGCATGAGATGATTGCAAAGCAAAAAGCCGGGCTTTTCTTCTTTCCGGCTTTTGCAAAGGGGCGTCGGAACAACACCCGCGCGCGCGCTACGAATACAGGAACGGCATGCATGTTGCCTTAATAGTTGATGGATGTTTTGATTGGGCATTTTCCGGGGTGTTGTTGTTTTTGTTTTTTTCTTTTCCCTCCCACGCACGTATTCCAAAAGAGAGAGAGAGGGAGGGAGTAGTGAGCGACGATGGGGGGGTTTTTTTTTTTCATTCTTCAACTGACGCCGGATGCGGGACTGCGTGGATTTTTTTTTCACTGGGTTTAAGATCGCTCTGTTGCGAACGATTCTGGGGCTCGAGTTCTCATTGGGTGGGAAGGTTAGGGGAGAAGGCCTTGGCGGTGAGGCGGCTGAAAAGTGGTTTTTTTTTTTTTTGGGGTGTGAGATTGCGGAAAGGGCTGACTAGCGTGCGCTACGGAGGACGGGAGCGGGGGGGCCGGCCGGCCTGGGGGTGGCATGCCTGCTGCCAACAGGATTGTGTTGTGTGTGCGCGCGGGTGCGTGTGGATGGCGGGGATGGGTTTGGTGTGCCACCAGACGCGGTCTAGCCCGGCCTGGGGAAGGCAGGGGTGGCCGTTAGCGGCAGAAATAAAGAGAGAGAGGGAACGTGCCACACACCCCCCGTCCCATCTCACGATGATGGCTGGTGCTACTTGCTGCTGACTCGGAGGGAGGGAGGTCCTTGCGTTCTTGCGCCGTTCGTTACCATCCCCTTTCTCTCTCTCCGAAGGCAGGGCGGCCAACGAGCGAGCGTGTAGGGCTCGTGGGCCTTCCTGGAGAAAAGTTACAGGTTGCTTCCGTCTTGTTGGGTCTGACTGATGACCGGGGCCCTGGAGGCCGACGGTTCCAGAATCTGGGTTTACCGCCAGCAGTGTAGGTTACGCGGCCCGCGCTACGGGCTACCACTGGGTGGTCAGGCGAGGCGGCAGCGGACGGATGGTCTCGTTCCTTCCTTCTTGCGGGGTTGGGCAGCTGCAAGGGGCCGCCACCGCCCATGCAAGCTCAGCGCACCGGAAGGAGCGGCCGTCCACGATGGGGCCGTACTTGGCTTCTATACTGCCCGCGCCCCTTCTTCGTCTGCGTCTTCTTCTTCTTTCTTCCTCCGCTCTCACCTCGGCTTCTTTTGGCTGTCATAATATTCTCATTCCAATTGCCACGCTTACCTGCGCTCCTCTGAGACGTCGCACGCGCTGTGCTCGGCTAGCATATTAACTTCAACGTGAGTGGTCAACCGTTTGTTTGAAGTTGTTTCAAGAGCTGGGGACACAAGGAAAAGAAGGCTTCGTTTTCCCATTGCACCGGCACGCCCGGGAAATGTCGACGATTGGTAGAACGTGGACTTCGGCCGGCGCTCGGGCTGCAGGAGGGAAGCACCTGCATGCACACGTATATACACATGCCTGATAATGGTGCTTCTCGACCGCCCTGTCAACGTCAACCTCTCTTTGCCTTCAGCCGTTGTGTGACTCAGCACTTCCTCTTTTGTATATGTTTCCCCGTCAATTGCATTCCGCTCTGCTCTGCCCCTTCACTTCAACTGACGTACCTCTTCTCAGCTAAAACCTTCCCCGCCCTCGACTCAGACACACCTCACCTTCCACCAGCAATCATGGCCGCCCAACCTCAACCCATCCCAAAGTTCGCGCCCACCGTTGTCGCGCCCAATGGCCACCTCCTCCCACTGGCCGAAGTCCCGACCCCGGGTCCTTCGCCCCACAACAGCACTCACATGGGCCCGCCACCAAACAAGGACAAAGACCTCCCTCCCACGCCGCCCACCTCCAACACCGGCCGCTCCTCCCCAACCTTCCCCGCCACCACCACCATGACCCCCATAACCGCCGGCCCCATCAACCCCTTCGAAACCGACCCCTCCCGCCTGCCCCTCGACGACCCCTTCCGCGACCTCCCCCACTACGGCCGCTACGCACCCTCGCCCGCCGACTTCCAGCCGTGCGCCTCACACATCCTGTCGACGAAGCCCGCCAGCATCCGCTACTGGGAAGACGTGCTCACGACGCACTGCAACGCCGACACGCTGATGCTGTCGCCCGTCGACGACGCCGAGCCCGACAACAACACCTCTTCCTCATCGGTCGCCCTCGGCCGCTGGATCTTCGCCGTCGGCGGCTGCATCATCAAAACCAACCACCTCGCCCCGCCCACGCGCCGCCGCCGCGACTACAGCCGCGTCGACGCCAACGAGGTCGCCGCGCTCGCGCTCGTGCGGAAACACGTCGTCGACGCCGGCGGCAGCGAAGCCGAAGGCGTGCGCGTCCCTCGCGTTTATTTCGCGGGACGCTTGCTCGGCGGCGACGTGCTGGTGCAGGAGAGGCTGCCCGGCGTGAGCTTGGAGGTGGCGTGGCGGTATCTGGACGCCGGTGCGAAGAAGGCGTTGAGGGGGAGGGTGAGGGCGTTTGCGAGGACGTTGGCGAGACGGGTGGTGAGGGAGGAGGGAGGGGGCGGGAAGAGGAGGGCGTATGTTGTGGATGATTATAGCGCGATTTGGGCGAGGGCGCTGACGCCGAGGGAGAGGCGGTTGATGCTTCCCCCGCCGCCGCCGCCGTCGTCGCAGCAGAAGGTGAAGTCGTTTGCGGGAGCGCGCGCGGGGATCGGTTGGGGAAACGGTGGTGGTGTTTCTGCTGCTGCTCCCGGCAAACGCAAAGACAGCGGCTTGGACGACGGCGACGACGACTACGCATCCTCCTCTCCACGCTTGAACTCCCACACCCGCAACACCACCGTCTTCCTCGACGACGACGACGATCCCGACCCCGACACCACCACCCCCTACTCCCTCGACCACCCCGACCGCGACACCCGCTTCGCCCACAACGACCTCAGCACCTCCAACATCATCATCGTCGACGGCGGCGACCCCGCCACCGGCCGCCCTAGTGTTGTTGGTATTGTCGACTGGGAGCACGCCGGCTGGATCGGCTGGCGCACCACGGCCGCCGTGCACCGCGAGCTGCGCGCCCCGCTGCCCGACATGTACGACAGGGATGAGTTCGGGAGCGAGGCCGAGTGGCGGGATTTTTTCATGTGGAAGGGGTTGTATGATGATGATGATGGTGGTGAGGATAGGTACTGAGGGAGGTGGAGGGGTGGGGGAGGGGAGAGAGGTGCGGGAGCTGGACGCTGGGAATGTGTGTGAAGTAAATTGTGATGAGTGTTTGCAATGCGAGTATGTATGGGTCGAGAGTGATGTGTCGGGGGTGCATGCATGCATGCATGCGAACAGAGATGATGGAGTTTTTCGGGAATGTGTTGGGGGTTTGTTTCTACGGAGTACGTGGTGGTGAGGGTGAAGAGTAGAAAGATGAAGCATCACTTTTCCCCAGATAGGGAGGTAAGCCGCATTTGACACAAAGAAAACAACACGTGCTCCAGTAGAATGGAACAAAAGCCACTACTGACCATCAACGAGGAGGGACCGTGCGAATTTGGATTAAAGGTGGTGAACTTGATGCCGGTGTGGGCGAAGTTGTTCGAGAACAAACCGATTCAAGCAGGGAGGACACGGTTTGCGAAAAACTTAAAGCAAACAACGCTAAGCAGTAATGACTCCTCAGTTTCGACTCCTCAGTTTCGAGCGCCTAAGAATTAACAATAGGAATATACGAACACATGGATGATATTCTGATCTACAGGCATCCTTTCACGAGGCTACAGCGGGTTGTTTGCTTTAGTTTGCTACCAGGTGGTATATAGTATCAACAGCAGCCTTCACTGATCGATCATCCTGCTTCACCATTATATATATCCTTGAATCAAAAGGTTCCATTTCCGACTCTATCTTACCGACATCTATACTCTAACGATCTCGGACTGGATAAAGTACAACACTACCGCTTCGAGTTCGTACAGTATTCTCTGGAGATGTTGGAGGTCATGAACGAGTCGAAGTTGAAGTTCCATCAAGTATAGGTGACCCTTCTATCTATCATTGGCCGGACTTCACTCTCCCTGCAGTCTTCCCCCAGTAGCGATAATCCCTATCTGATGGAAGGCTCCGAAGGAACCGGATGACCCCCGTCAATGGCATTCCACGCACGCTGCCAAATAGCGTCATCCTCGATATTCCTCCGCAACATATCGACCTTAATCCTCACGATGTCTCTCGCAGCGTTAGGAACGTCCCTCAGAAAATCGGTGACGTCGCCGCCCGCCAGAGCCTGCCGGGCCACAGCATCAAAGGCCAACTTGAACGTCGGCTTCGAGTCGTACCTGAAGCTGAAATGCATCCAGTCGCACGCCTCCTTCTCGACGGCGGCTTCCAGCTCGGGCCTCTGCCGCGCCTCAACCGTCCTGAGGCAGCGACTAATGGCTTCCGAACAGTCGAAGTACCGCGCCGTCCTGCTCATGCCGACGCGGAAGCCGTCGACGTCGCGCACCTCCTTGCCGTGCAGCGCCCTGACGAAGTCAACGAAGTGTTTCTTGAACTTCCCCGTCCGGTCGTCGACCTGCAAGCGGCCGTGGCTGATCCGCAGCCTCGACAGCGGCCGCAGCACCAACCCGCCGCCCTCGTCCAGCGCGATCAGGACGCCATACCTCGGCGTGTAGGGGTCGTCGTCGCTCTTCAACCTGAACTTGGCGCCGGGACGCCGGTCGTAGACGTCGCGGAGGTCCGGGAGGTACTTGGTGATTACGCTTGACGACACGCTCAGCACGGCGGGATTGTCCACGCCCACCCACAGGTCGGTGTCGAGCTCGTCCGGGTGCCCGAACGCCTCCGCGCTGCCGGGAAAGGGCAGCGAGCGGTCCCGCGCGCGCAGCGCCGCCCACGCGCCCCGGTCGAAGACGGGGAAGGGGAGGTCCGTATTGACCGCGGATGCCGGCACGTTCGTCGTCGGAGCTGGATCACCACCACCGCGGCGGCTTCCACCAGCGACCTCCTCATCCTCCGTGGAAGTACAGCCGGCGGCGGCGGCGGCGGCGGCGGTACCGAGACCCGTGGTCTCGTTGGTATGTCCCCTCGAAACGCCCGTCGCAATGCTCCCCTGATCCTCCCACGCCTCGAAGCCGGCGCCGCCGGCGTTAATGTCGTCGTCGTTGAGCGAGCCGACCCACGCCCCGGTCCTGCGCGCGTTCGGGCGGGCAGCCGCATCCTCCGGAGCACCACTGGAGACGGACGGGTCGGTAGCCGGGCGGGTGTCGTGGCTGAAGACGGGCTGATCGCCGCTGGTGGCCAGGTTGTGCAGCCGACGCCTGAGGCCCTCGATGTGGTCGTCGACCGTCGAGGCGGGGCCCTCTTGGTGCTGGCTTTGGCTCCTTGGGTTGTTGTTGCTGGGTCGGTGCTGGCGCTGGGAATGCGGCGCCGGCGCGGCACTGCTGATGGGAGGCCTGTGCTGGTGCTGGCATGGGAACGTCTCGCTGCGCCCGTGGCTCGCGCGCTGCTGCGTGGAGCTGTGGACGGACGGCGTGGAAGTGGTGTTGGGGACCTGCTGGCGAGTGCTGGTGGGCGGGTCCCTCTCCGTCGAGCCGTACATGGAGTGCCTGGGTGTGGTGATCGGGAATTGACGAGTAGCGCTGCTCATCTCCCTCTCCGCAGGGTGGTCGTAGCCGGACCTGTTAGTGCCGGGGACATATTGGCGAGAACTGGTTCTCTCCCTCTCCATGGGGTAGCTGGTCTCCTCCATGTAGACGGACCGGCGCTCGTAGCTCGCCGGAGAGGACCGATAACCGGTGGCCTGGGCGTACAACCTGGTCTCCTGCCTCCTCGCCGTTTCGTCTTGCCTTCTCCTCAGCTCCTGGAGCTCGTCTTCTCTTCTGCGGATCTCTGAGCGCTGGTTTTGGTTTCTCCTCCTCTGCATCTCCTCCAGCTCTGCCTCCGTGGCCCGGATCTCCTCCATCAGGGACTTGTTTCGATACGGATGCATGTTGGGCAGAGAAGTGTTGGAATTCCGGAATGACTGTGAAGTACGAGGGCGAGGGTTGTTATGTTACGGGTCCGGGTGGGTTGCCGTAGAAGACTGGCCTCGCGAGTTTGTACTGGAAAGGTTTGGGAGCTTGAGTGGAAAGTCGGTGGCATTTTATGGCCGGCGAATTTTGGTGACGACGCGAGGTGTATAACACGTTCCTAGAGAAAATGTTCCTGGACAGCGACCTCCAGTTGCTGAATAACACTTCTGAGTATGAGGGTGATTTGACCACCGGCACATATCAATATGATGACACTTATCAAGAGTAAGAGCGCCGACCATAGCATACCCAGACCCTTCCGCAAAGAACTTTAGATCTTAGCCGGGTTTTCAGCATGTTGCTATTGATTAAGCAGCTTAACTGTTCTCCGGATTGCCAAAGTACTCTAATTCCGTACTGCCATTTCCATCCAGGGCGTCGTATTCGCCGAGGTCTGTACTGGAATTGGCCCCCGAGCGTCGAAGGACTCGCTGGAGCCACTACCAACACAGCAGGTAACAAAATAAATTGGCCTTTTGAGTTCACTAATGACCAGACACTTCCAACATAAGAAGTTAATATGATAACGTAGTATGTATGTAAGGCAGATGCGGGAAAAGCAATTTCTTTTGTTACCCGCTGTGCCAAAGTCTCCGCCTAAGGCATGCGGGGTGACAAATGTCATTGCTGACAGGGTCCGCATTTTGTTTCTTCTTTTTTTTTTCTTGAATGGATGTAGCCGGCTGAGCCTCTAAGCGATTGTTGAATGACCGAACCATCAAGACGCCGAGTTGAGCAAGAGGAAGAGATTCCAATTCAAGTTAACCAAACCGTCACTAAATTACGTGCAATCAGATCCCTCAAGAAGCTCAAATATTGAAGTGTTTAGCCAATAGACCTGCCGAATTCTCTCTCGGGAGCAGCGCGCCTCGCCCGAGCCCTTCCTGCATCCCTTACCGGCACGCTTAGCCTGGGCTCACGAACCGTTGTGGGAGGCTAATGCATGGGTTTGAGGAGGTGAACGTGTGTTGCTGTTTTGAGATACCCGAAGAGAAAGCACTGAACACCACACTTGAGCGATCGGACCCGCTGCCAACAGCGTCTATACTGTTGCAAAGCAAAAAGCACAGCCGCTGCAATGAGTTGCAGTGCGCGTAACTGTCCCTTGTATTCCAACATACACCATATCCTCATGCCGTGGTGGATGCTCCTCCCTCTGACTCTGCGCCCTTTTCACTTCCTGCTGCTGGGCGCGGAGCTCCTGCCACTGGGCCTCCTGTCTACGGGTCTCCTCCTTTCGGGCCTCCTCCTGCCACCGGGCATCCTCCCTGCGAGCCTCCTGCCTCCACGCCTCCACCTCCGTGATACTTCGCACCTAGCGCATCTCAGCCTCCAGCCTCTTGGCCTCATGCCTCTGGGCCTCGTCAATCTCCGTCCGGACGGCTTTCCGGGCCTCGCGTCGAATGGCCTCCTCCTGAGTGAGAATCAGCGTTTTTGGGCGGCGGTGTCAGTGGTTGCTCATGCCGGTGGCTGCTTGATTGACACTTTCGAGCGTCACCGCGATGTACCAATTTGTATGTACATGTTAATATATATAGCACTTGTCCGGACCGACGCAACTTCTTCTTATTACGTACGAAACTGTCAGCGTCTTCGACAGGAAGAACACGGCCACGCTCCGGTTAGATTGTTCAGTGCTTGGACGGAACGGCATAAGAGCCGCTGGTAACAGTGCAAATTCGGATCAAACGTGAAGATCTCGAAACCAGCGTCAAGTTGTGCTTGAATTAACGTTCAGAAAAAGAGGAAACAAATCGTCAACAAGACAATCACACGGAAACATGGATGTAATTCTCATTCAACCAAAATGCTCCATTACCCAATCTGAGTACTAAACCCTGCTGATATAAGACTGTTCAAAGTACAACACCGTCACTTAGCCGAACTGCCTTCCTCGTAAGCGAAGATGTCTATCCACGAGCAGGTCCGGAAGGAAGCACACGATCTTCGCTAAGGGCATCCCAAGCACGCTGCCACAAAGCATCGTCCTCGATGTTCCTGCGAAACGCACGTGCCTTCCTCCTCACTATCTCTCTCGCGGCACCAGGCACGCCTTTCAAGAAAGAGTCACGGTCGTCGTCTCTTCGCATAGCCCGCTCGGCCACAGCGTCGAAAGCCATCTTAAACGTCTTCCGCGCGTTGTACCTGGAAGCAAACCTCAGATACTCGCACGGCTCGCGCTCCACCGCCAACCCCAGCTCAGCCGTCTGACGAGCCTCGACGCTCCGAAGACAGCGGGCGACGGCCCCGCCGCAGTCCATAAACCTCGCCATCTTCTTCATGGCGTTCCGAAACCCCGCCACATCCTCCACCCCCTCCCCATGCACCCCCCTGATCAAAGCGACAAAGTCCGCCCTGAAGCCCCGCCCAGTCCGATCCGCCACACCCGGCTCGAGGCCCCGCAGGTCCCCCAACTCCCGCAGCGCCACATGCCCGCGCCCCTCGTCCAAGACGACGGAGACGCCGTACCGCGGCACGTCCGGGTGCTGCTCGTTCGCGGTCAGACTGAAGCGCGAGTTGCGCCGGAGAAGGCCGGCGAAGACGCTGGGTAGGTGCGCCAGCAGCGTCGTTGATGATACGCTTAGTACGAGTGGCTCGGCCAGCCCTACCCACAGGTCCGTGTCGACGTCGTCGCCGTGCCGCTCCAGCGTGAGGCAGCCGCCGTGGAGCGGCAGCGAGGCGTCGCGCGCGCACAGAGCGTCCCACGCGGCTGGGTCGAAGACGGGGAAGTTCGACGCGGTGCTGGCATGAGGGAGACGATGACGACGTGTTGTCTCGCGGCGCTGGGAGGGGATGGTGGTGGCGCTTGTGGTGGGGATGGGGGTGTTGCGCTTTTCTCTCCGCCGGTGGGTGTTGGTGGACGCGTGATCGTCGGCATGCTGGTTGGGCGTGTTGGGCGTAGGCCTGTTCGCTGGCGGCTCGCCGTGGCTCTGACGGCTGCCATGGTGGTGGTGGCTGCGGTGCCGACTGTGGCCGTGGACGCTACTGCCGGCATTTGCCTTCGTTGAGCTGTTGGCGTCCCCTTTGGTGGTGCGTCCATCGTCCTTTAGTACATCCAAAACGCTGCCTTCCTCCCAAGGCTCGAACTTGCCGTCGGTGGCCAGAGAGCCGAGCCAGTCCTTCTCTATCATCTTGCGAGTCTTGTCTGACGAAGCCTCGGAGTCGGACGAGTTAGACGATGAGTCCCTGAACAAATAGGCGGGACGGTCATCCTCCCCACTGGTAGCGAGGTTCTTGAGACGACGTGAAAGGCCTCCAATCTCCCTATCCTCATCTCTCTCCGGACGGTCAGCGGGCTTGGAAGCAGTGGCACAGCTCTCCTGGACTGTGCTCAGCCTGCGCCTGTGGTGGTGGCGCCTGCGACTCCGGTGTTCGTGATCCGGCCTGGACTGCTCATTGCCGACATTCTGGTTGCTGCTGACACCGATGAGCTCGCGCGGAACGAGCACGCCGACTTGCCTGATCTTCATGGGGCGGCGGGCCTTGGGCCGCAGCGGCGGCGGCGATGATGCAGCAGACGGGGAGCTGGCCGGGCGGGGATCAGCCTCCTGCTTGATCCGGCCACCTTCTCTCGGTCCCTCCTCATCTTTGGGGGCCTCCTCTTCAATAGCCGCTTCCCTGCGACTCTCTCTCCTCGGTGCCTCCTCTCGGCGGGTCTCGGGCGGCATGGTCCTTCTTCTTCCCTGGTTCGCTCCGTTCCTGTTTCGCTCGTCGGGGATGCGGACGAAGCGGTACCACCCGTCCTCCGTCCTCTTCAAGAACATGTCGTCTTGGAAGAACCGACGCATCTTCTCGGGTGTTGGGTATATATGGAACAGGAAATCAAGGGGCTTCCGAAATGGTCTGGGGTCGAGAGCGCAGAAGCGTCGATGGCGAAGGAGCAGTAGCAGCGCGGTGCACAAGGGTCGATATGGACGGGGGCCCGGAGTGAGTTGTCGTAAGAGGATCCTCGATGCAAGTGTGCGGGTGGAAGGTTTGGGTGCGCGGTCGAAGAGTCGGTTGGTTTTTTATATACAGCAGATCCCGGTGGCCTGGGGCAGAACAGTGACCGAGCGGGCGCGTGTGCTGGTGGGGTGTTAGGCATTTTGGGCGGAGGCGTCGGTGGTTGTTCATTCCGGCGACTGCTTAACACCTTCGAGCAACACTGTGATTCACCCGTTCGCACATGTCGATGTAGCACTTGTCTGCGCTGGCGCCATTTTCCAATGGTAGCGGATTGGATGACTAGAGCGGCGACTATAGCGTACGTAGACACTTGCACAGGACCAACGAGCTCTCAGACTGTGTGCTCACATTGGTTCCAGGGCGTCCAAGTACTTCCCGGAGTTCATTGCCATCGAAAGTGTCGAGCCATTCCTCAGACTTGAAAGTCCAACACGTCAAGGAACTTGCGGGAGTCGCCACTGGCGTATTCCTCTGAAGTGTTTGGAATCGCATCGATGGCGCTCTCCGATGTCGCCGCTGACAAGTTCCGAGTTCCCTGTTGAGTAGTTGCCGCCGGTCGGGCATTTGGGAGGTTGTTTGGCGTTCCAATAGTCAAGGTGCCGAGCCGCGCGGGAAGTGAAATCGAGTTGGTGCGGTTTGGGGAGGCTATGGCACGGCTTTAAGGAGGGTAGACAGAGTTGTATTGAGCTACCGTAAAGAGAAGGACAAGATATTTCCCATTGCACGATCGCACTTGCCAACAGCGACGAGTCGCTATGCCACCGTGACTGGAGCCCATGCCGGGAAGTTCGGCCTTGGCTGACGAACCCTGATAGTGTCTGGTTTTAGACCAGGCCGTCGACAACATCCTCGTACGGCGGAGGAGGAGTCTCCGGCCTCAGACCCTCTTGCCCGCGCCGCTCCTGGCTCCGCGCCCTCTCCGCTTGCCGCTGCTCTTCGAGGATCTCTTCCCACCGAGCCTCCTGCCTCCGAGCAACCTCCGCTTGTCGTTGCTCTTCTCGAATCTCTTCCCACCGGGCCTCCTGCCTCCGAGCCACCTCCATCTGGGCCTCCTGCCTCAACCTCTCTTCCTCCTCCGTGACTCTACGCGCTTCGCGCATCTCGGCGTCCAGCCTCTGGGCCTCGCGTCTCCGGGCCTCCTCTCTCTCCTTGCGAATGTCGTTTCGGGCATCCTTGCGGATAGCCGCTTCCTCCTGTGTGAGGGTTAGCATAGGTTGTTCGTGTGGAATCGCTGACTGGTTCTTGGGAGGAGGTACTGACCTTTTGTCTCTGAATCTCCTTCTTGCTCATGCGACGGTACGACACGATCTCTCCGTTGGCCTTCTGGACGTCAATCTTGCCAGTGAAGAAAGCACGCATGTTGGGCGAATGCGATTTTCGAAAGTAAGGGGGGGTTGACGAGAGAGGACGAGTGCCTCTGGAAATGTCCGAGGATGAAGGGTGGAAGTATTGGAGGTGGATTGGAGTGGGAGTGCCGAAGGGTCGATGCTGGTTCAAACAAGAGCACGGCGGGTTGATATCGCGATGGGCGATGGACTTCCGCGAAGTTGCAGTTGAAAGGTTTAGGAGCTTGACCAAAGATCCGGCCGGCGCTTTACGTTGGCGAAGCTTGGTGACGGGGAGTATAACAATGTGAATGTACGGGCAGTGTTAACCGGCCCGGGTGGAGATGGCAGTGACAGCATCCGGGCTCCATTCCCCCGGCTGGCCGGCTTAAGTCATACTCGTGATGTCGTTATCGTAAAGAAGCCAGACCACACGTCCACATCACTGCCAACCACCGACACATGTCGACATAGCAACCGTCACTGACGGGGCGTAAACTGTTGGCAGTAGCGGCCGAGACAACTCCCATAGCTGTAGTGGCCACGAGATAGATCTCTCTTCTCTGACATCATCCACATAAGTGGTAGAGGTATCCGAGAAATAGGATATGGGGAGTAAGACCGAGAGGTCGGACGCGCAGGCATGGCCACGAGTACACGCGCCCGAAGCCGCCGTGCAGATCCTTGTTGCCGTCCAGATCGACGAAGCTCTTGGCGCGGTCGTCTAGGTTCAGGTCGTCAGCTACGAACAGCGACGGCCCGCGCGACTCCAGGTACCGCGCGGCGCCGGGTCCGTCGCGGATCAATGCGAGGTTGGTGATGCGTCGCTCCAGCCCGCGGATCAGCTGCTGCTCCATCATGGCCGCGATCCTGGGAAGGGGGAAACACTGTGCCCGGCGTTGACTTGGTCTCGTGGTCGGCCTCCCACTAGAGCACCGTCGGCGCGACGTAATATTCGTCGTCTATATATCGTCTTGGCAAGAGTGCAGCAGGCAATCTGATTGCTCACTACGCTCGTTCCTGTACAAGCAAGTTAAAACGGTTACGAAATCAAGAGCTTCGCACTTCTGCGGGAAAAGAGACTGACCTGGTTGCCGTATCTGTCCCTGTTCGCCCGGTCCTTCTGGCAGCGGATACCGCTGGGTCAGCAACGATATCGTTTGTAGGAGGTGCATTATCCAAACTTCACGCTTCTCGGGAGAGAGGAATTAATCCCTAAACTTACTGGCTAGCCTGGGGTCCTCTCGTTCTCCCCTTTCCCACTTGATCTGGTCCGAGACGAGCCGCCTGATCATCTCGTGATGGCGCTGGCGGTAGTCTTGATCTTCTGAGTCTTCTTGAGAGTTGCTTGTCTGTAACATCCAACTGTCCAGAGTCTGCTCAAGTCAGTCAAGGAATTTTTCCCCCAAGCCACCGCCCATTTGGAACAGCACGGAGGCCTCGAAATTCCTCTCAGCCGGTGCTTTGGTCAAGGGAACTAGGACCTTGAAGAACAGTAGCTGAAGCTGGACGGCGTCGACGTCAGCATAGTGGTTTTTTCCCCACCAGTCGGTGCCTCATAAAGAAGATGCGAAATAGCACCTCCTGACTGAAATTCTCCAACTTGGGAACGATGGCCTTGATGATCGCCCTCGTGCTCCGTACAAGATGGCACTGGCCCGTGATATCCGGGTTGGCGTCGCCCGCTGCGCCGATATGTCGGCGATGTCGTGTCCATCCATGAAGCACCGGCTCTTCAGCCAGCGCAGCGTCACGGCCACGCCCTGCCCGTGCAGGCGTCCCGCAAGATGCTTCATCTGGACGAGGATCGGCTCGTACCGGCCGGCGGCGGCGGGGGTCCGCGCCTTCCACCCACTTCCTGGTCCGGTCCAGCATCCTGCGCGAGTCCGACATGACGTAAACGGTGTCGACGCTGGACGGGCGAAGGAGTCTCCCTAGGCGGCTTCTCGTCCAATGGGCACCCGCCGTTGTCCCTCGGCCGTTCAGGTGATGGGGTGCTCCTGTTAGAGCTGTCCATGGGAGTACCACGAGACTCCAGCAAGCTTGACAGGGGGACTTGCTTCTGGGAATACTCTATAAACGAAGCTTGGTGCTCATACTGAGCGGGACGAGCCAAGGTTATATCGACTGCCGAGTTGAAAGCCTCGCAAGCAAAGAGATGGCGCGGTCGGCATCGCGGTATGCGAGTGGAGAGAGCCGCCAGCTTCATGTAGGCAGGTCTCGCCAGTCCTCTCGTAGATTCAGGCTCCGTGTCAAATGAGGGAGTATAGTATACAATATAACAATATTAAACCGGGTTTGTATGCGTGGAAAAGGTATATAGACTTAATCAAGAAGAGGGAACAGTTGTCTATCTCTTTATATATGGTTGAGAAAATGTTTTCGTTTCCTTCTGGCTGTCTACAATAGCCAGATAGACATCTGCAAACATGTCTGATTGCGGGATACTTGCAGCAATGGAATTAGCCAGAGCTGTTTGCGTCGTATTCTGATCAAACTATACTGACTTCATGCGCCAAAGTTTCCAGGTCCGGAGAAAGAGCTGATTGGAAAGATACTTTCCTCGGAAAAACCAATTGACGTAACAAACTTGCAAAGATCAGCAGTTGTTTGCGAAGTGAACATCACCGCCGACCACATGTTTGCCAGCCGATTCACACACGTCACATTTCGTTTTCCACCGCACAGTACGAAAACATCTTGAAATTGTTTCTATACAATCATTTCAAACAAGTTTCCTCCAAACCCCATCATGTGCTGTAGATCCTACGTCGTAACGTGTCATGGTATATGCGGCGTGAGCCATGCAAAAAAAAAAAAAAATCTTCGTCTCATCCCAAAAAGATCCACCACCACCCACCATCATCCCTCAAAAAATGCCAAGACAAACATCCACCCAGTAGTACGCCGAACAATGCAGATGCGTGAAAAACCACAAAGGGAAAAGCGACAAAGCGGGGAAAGGGGCTAGCCACTCAAAGGCGAAACCGACATGCATTCAACACTCCATCTCCTCGGGGCTGCCAGGCCTCCTCTCAGGCTCCCCCTTGACGCACAGCTCAGCCAGATCCATAAAGATGGAGCCGTCGGGCGCGACGTCGCGTTGGGCGATGCCGTAGCGGCCGGTGCTGAGGCTCCACGTGCGGTTTCCGGTGCACATGCAGCGGCAGTTATCAACGAAGCGCCTCAGGTCGCCCTCGCACTCGGGGTAGCGGCTTAGCAGCCTCTCTGCACACTGGTCCAGCTCGGCCGAGCGGTCCGCGACGTACTGCGCGACGTGGGCGACGGCGGCGGGCACGGAGGGCGCGACGCGGTTGGCGAGCAGGATGGGGACGAGCGACTCGACGGCGTCGTTGGCGACCTCCTTCTTCAGCGAGTACAGGTCGTTGAGGGCCGACAGGTGGATGTTGGTGTTGCGCAGCACCGTGTGCATGTCGGCGTCGGCCCAGACGCGCTCGGGGAGGGCCATGCACTCGTCGCCGGCCGCGTACTCGATCAGCGCGGTGCAGATGTTGACGGCCGAGGAGCCGAGGCGGTACTCCCAGAACTGCTGCAGCGTGGGCAGGTCGCGCGACAGCAGCCGGCGGCGCTGCTCGGCCTCGGTGCCCGCCATGAAGCGGTCGACCTCGGCGAAGAAGCGGCGGCGCTGGGCGGGCGTGTACGCCGCCCGCAGCGCGTCGCCGACGACCTCGAAGTTGCGGATGATCTTGTTGGCCGGCGGCGTCGGGCTGCGCGGCGCCAGCCCCAGCGTCTCCTTGACGAACTGGATCGTCTCGAACCGGTACGTCTGCGCGCTCTCCAGGTCGTCGCCCATGGACCCGAGCGACGAGTCGATCTCGTCGTCCCACGTGAAGACCCACGCGCAGAAGAGGCATGCGATCCGGCACCGCTCGTAGCTGGCGTAGGGCCATTCAGTGGCGCCGAAGAGGCCGAAGTCGGCGCGCTTGGAGATCTTGAGCGCTCTGCCTTCGCCGAGGGTCCTGGTGGAGGGGAGCATGTTAGTGTGGGCTGCTTGCCAAAGGGAGAGAGAAAGGGAGGGCAGATGTAGGGGAGATGAGGAGACGAGGGCTGCTTACTCTTCCAGCCAGGCGTGGACGTCCTTGCGGATCTGGTCCAGGTGCGGGCTGCACTCGACGGGCCAGTCCCGGAAGCATTCCTTCAAGTCCGGGATGGTGAAGGTGCTGCGGCGCAGCTGCTGGAGAACTGTCTCTCTGGGGTCGAAGGTCATGACAGCCATTGTGATTGATTCTGCTGTTGTGCAGTGAAGTGAGGATGAAGGAGAACATGATGGCCATGGGGCATAGTACCTTATATCTGCTCAGTCTTACTCCGTCCCCAAGGCGGAGGCCTCCCCTTCACCATCATCCACATGACACAGCCCCGAAGGATGAGACGAATAGAATGGGAGTCATCTGCGGAAACCGTCAGGCAGTCATCATCACGGTGGATCTCTGGGCCGGCGCGCGCAAGAGAGTATGCGCAGATGCGCAACAGGAGAGGCATGTTCCGGCGAGAAACAACACCAGAATGTTGGCTGCCTGGGGAACATGGTGATCCTGACTCGACGCCGTTTCTATTTCCCGTTGCTGACTTCGGTAGCCCGACTCGGCATCCCGTACGTCATTCCCAATGCCGCGGCGGTGGGCAGACAGGGCCAAGGATGCGACATGGGGGGAAAATGCGTGAGATTCAGCCTTGAGATCTGCCCAGCAGCCACGCGGTGGCGAAGGTGGGCTGGTCTATTCCGGGAAGGGGTTCGGCAGGGCTCAAGGCGGGAGCAGTGAGTGGTCGGATGTGGGTTTTCTGGAAGGATTCGAACGGGAGCGTGGCGCAGGGAACAGACGGACGTTGTGCTGCCTGGCAGCCGTCATTCGCTCGGGGGCTGGTCCCTGCGCAGCTCCCTTGGTCAGCCCCCCCTCCCCGGACTCTGGCCCCCAAACTCAGCCACAGCTACTTGAGCCTCAGAGGCCGCCCACCGTAGGGCCGCCGGTGCAGGGCCCATACACCGCCCCTGCCCGAGTCCCGCGGTGACTCTACCGTCTCTGCTGCGGCCAGACTTCTTACTGAACATCCTGTGGAGAATATGGACTCCCGACGGAAAAAAGAATTGTTGCCATTTTAAACACCATCCCGACGGCTTCTTCGAGGGAATCGGATAAGACGGTTCCGTACCGCAGCTGTGTAACAGCAGGCGCAGCATCTTCGTGTAACAATAAGCACGCAAAAGAGCGTCGCAGATACGCGCATTGCCAAATTTGGAGGGGACGAGTGGGCGTAAGACAGAAAGCAGCACAGCCGCCAGTCGAGAACAAGCCCTCTCCGGCCGTTCTCCAGCGCCCGTCCTTCTCCGGTGTCTTCTTTTTCCTTTTTCGTACCGCGGTGGATGCGCATCCCTCCAACCTTCCCGCCCGGACTTTTTTGCCCTCTCTTCCGCTCATCTCAGCTTCGGCTGCAGAGCGCCCTGTCGATAAGCGCCCGCTTCATCCCACCACGCACCATAAGTGCCTGTCAGCAAAACGTCCCTGCATCCAGCTTACCACCGCCCCGCATTTCCCCCTCTCTCCGTCTTCAGCACCACCATTTTTATCTCTCCCTCACCAATCCATATCCAACGACCAGCCAGCCCTATTGACCCATGCACACACGCACGCATGAACCCATGCACACACGAATGCATGCATGAACCAATGCTCAACCATGTATGCCCCTCCCAAAAAAAAAAAAGAAATCGAAAACATCACAACCCCAAGACCAACGCCGCCGGCACAACCAACAACGCGACCACCACCACCCCCAACACCTTGCCCTCCCCCAAGAAAAGCCCCGACCTCGCGCCACCGCTGTTCCCTCGTCTAGCATTAGACGACGAACGACCTTCTTCTTCTTCCTGCTCCTCCTCCTCCTCCTCTTCCTCGTCGTCGTCGCTTTCAACAGCCCCTCCCCAATTGCCGCCTGCTGCTCCCTCCTGTCTCTTCTTCTTCCCCTCTTCCTCCACCACCATACGATCACCGCAGACCGTCCACCCGCTCCCCAACGTGGGACACGACGCCATCATCGTCACGGTCGTCGACAAGGCGGACGTGCCGGAAGATGTCGTCGTGGTGGTCGAAAGCGCCTTGACGGTGGTGTTGGTTGTAGTAGTGGTCCATGCCGAAGAGGAGGGATTGATGCTGATGTTCAACTCGTCCGTCTCTTCGGCGGGTGGTAGTAGTAGTAGCGCCTTCTCCGATCTTTCGACGCCGGAGTGGTGGTGATCGCGTGCGGAGAGGAGGGCAACGGTGTCGGTTGGGGGCGTGAGGAGGAGGAATTGGAATTGGGATGCGGCGGCGGTTGCGAGGGCGGCGGGAAGGAGAGCGAGGAGGGTGATGGGTTGGAATTGCATTGTGTGGTTTCGGATTGGATTGGATTGGGTCGGATTGGGTTGGGTTGTTGGTGGTGGTGGTGGTGGTGGTTTTGGTGTGGGGAGGGGAAAGAGGGGATTTTCGATTTCGTGGGGAGTGCGGGATTGAGAGGGGGAGAGATAGGCGATGCGTCAGTGGCTTATTGCCTGCATGAGTTCTTGAGGAGGTAGGAGAGATTGTTGATGAATGTCAGGGAAATGGCGCATTATTATTGTTGAAGTTCGTCGAATCAAAGGACGGAAGAGACTGTCCATGTGAATGCTACAGGAAAGAGAGCTAGCGCGTGGTGTATTTTTTTTTTAACCTCAAGGCAAAGGGATGAACATGCTCGAGTTTCGTCCAGGAGCAACGTCACGGTCGTTGACGTTTCGTGTTTCTGGAACCAAGGTGGCCGTCCGTCACTTGCGAACCACCGATCCTGTTAGCGCAGTGTTGACGGTTGCAGCCGGAGCCGGTGTGACAGCTTCGACGATAGGGCTCGAAGGTACATGGGTACATGGCCGACGGACGCGAGAAGGATTTTGAGGCTGTGGCTTCGATGAGAAAAACGGCGGCGTGTCCCGGCCATCAGGCATCAGTAGTGTCTGCCTACAAACACAAGCGCGAGTGGCTGGCGGAGGACTGGAGGCGGGACGATGCGCCATCTTCCCACCACAACTGAATGACGAGTGATGCGTCAAGCCAGAGCTAAGAGCTCAGAATTGTTGAGAGAGCGAAGAGAGCGAGATGGTGGAGATGCGTCGGCGATAAGCCCACGAAAGCCTGATCGACGGCCGGCACTCCCGACCAATCCAAAGACGGCCTAGCCCGGACCAAACACCGCAAGTAAAGCTTTCGCGCATTGTCATCATCAATCAGCGTCATATTCGCAAAGTCGCAACGCCGAAAACCACCACCACAGCACACGCGGACATCGATACCGCAGCCCCATCCTTCTCCGACCGACGAATTGCACAGCCCACTACTCCACCGCCAACCATGGACTCCCTCTCCACCGGCAACGTCGACCTCACCAAGCTCTCCGACCGCGACAAGCAGGAGCTGCAGCAATTCGTCGTCAACGAGTCGCAAAAGGCCCGCATCCAAGGCTGTAAGCCATTCCAATGCCCTCCCTCCCCATCACCAATGCCACCACCACCACCATAGCCCGCTTCCTCTCTCCATCCGTCCAACCCGCAATAATCATTCATGCATGCATCGCACGCAGCTGACACAACAACACAACCACAGCCATCCACTCCCTCACCGACATCTGCTTCCGCAAGTGCGTCCCCAGCAAGATCTCGTCGGGCAAGCTGGACAAGTACGAGGAGCCGTGCATGCAGAACTGCGTCGACCGCTTCCTCGACGCCAACCACGTCGTGCTCAAGCAGCTCGAGACGCTGCGCACCTCCAGCTAAATCACCTCGACTGAAATAAAAGAAAATTAAAGAAAAGACTTGAGGGATCTTAATGGCGGTTTGAAGTGGGGGGAAATGATTGTTGCCCGCGCGCGCAGAGACGGTGCGGGCGGTTGGGCCCGCAAAGCGGCTGAGCAGCAAAACACTTGTATCACATGGGTGGACGACATAGGGCGAAGACGATCTGCAGCGGAAGACTTCAAATGCATGGGCTGAGAGACGGCACGGACAGGTAGTACCAGGCGCAGGCATTGTATCATAGCAAAAAGACAGCTCCACTTCGACCATAGATGGAGGATGATCAGGAAAAGAGGGAACTACTGGCGTAGAGAATCACACATCACAACTCAGCTCAAGAAGAACGCAAACGTGCTTCATTGGCTCATTCAATGAAGCGGGTATCGAAGAATTGTTGGTTTTTTCCCTTCATGACTGTAGATTTGGCTGTTCCGAGCGCTATCCACCTTTTGATCCAGATGACTTTTACTCCCGGCAGTGCTGTACAGCCCGCAACAACAGCCGATTAAAAACTCCTGCCCCTAATCCCAGCATTTTTCATCTTTTGTTTCAAAGATTCGTCGCTTAGACGATCTGGAGCTTGGTGGCGGCAATGTCGAGGGCATCGACATCGGGGGTCAGGCGGGCGAAGGCCTTCTTCTTGCCATCGGGGCTGCAGGGAAATTTCATTAGCTCGGAAACGTAAGACATGTCGAGACAAGAGGACGTACCGGATCAGGGTGTTGACCTTGATGGTCTCGATGTCGTAGAGCTTCTTGAGAGACTCCTTGATCTGGCGCTTGTTCGCCTTGACGTCGACGATGAAGACGAGGGTGTTGTTCTCCTCAATCTTCTTCATCGCGCTCTCGGTGTTGAGCGGGTGGATGATGACCTTGGACGCATCGAGACGGGGCTGGTGCGGGATCGAAGTACGGGGGTACTTGGGGGCGCGCGAGAGCTGGAGCGTCTTGGGGCGGTGGAAGGTAGTGCTCTTGCGGACCTTGCGGACCTTGTGCGAGTTGACCTAATTTTGCGTGAGCAAAACAAGGCCGTGAGCGATGCGGGTGCTCACACGCCACTGAGAAGAGGGGTCCTTACACCCTTGAGGGTAGCCTTGGCCGCGGCCGAAGCCTTAGCGGAGGGCTTGGAGGCTGTTGCGCGCAAAATGTCAGCCCGACTTTCTCTGTGCCAAAGGGTGTTTGCGCGCTCTGGAAAACTTCGCTGGAGTTGCGGGATGGGGCGCAATGCTGCGAGTCCGATCCGCGGCCAGACCAGTCGCTCGCGATTAAGGGTGTGCGTTCACATACTCTTAGCCTTGGGAGCCATTTCTACTGCTGTTGTCGTCCGGGCTGTCGTGAAGTCGTCGTCGGATGCAGAAGAGAGAGGGTGTGCGAATTTCGACTTAACGTTGAGAGCCGGCTCGCTTGCTGTGCCCGACCAGGCCTAGCGGCTTCGAGGCTCGCGCCAAGACTTCGCTCGATCGGCCCGACCCTCGCAACAAGCGCATCTACAATTGTTCGGACCCGTCCCGTCGTCCATTTCGCAAGATGGCATGAAGCCCCGATGGTCGCGGCGAAGCGCAAGGGCAAGAAGCCCAGCTCACTCTCCCACGGCCGCAGCCCGCACATAAACGCCAAGAAGACCGCCGCAAGCCTCTCCGCGAAAGCGACCGCGACCATCATCCGCACCCACCACCAGCTGCAGAAGGCGCACGCCCAAGCCGTCAAAGCAGGCGACCATGCCAAGGCCGCCGAGATCCAGAAGAAGATTGACGAGAATGGAGGGCTGAAGACGTACCAGGCCGCCAGCATCACCGGCCAGAGCTCCGAGCGCGGCGGAGACAGCAGCCGCGTGCTCGTCGACTGGCTGCAGGAGCTGGGCCTGCCTCTGGCCTACCAAAAAGCCGACGGAGGCGACGCGGAGGGACGAAAGTGCAAGCTGCTCGAGGTGGGCGCGCTGTCGACGGATAACGCTTGCTCCAAGCGCCGCTATCTCGCCGTCGAGCGCATCGATCTGAACTCGCAGTCCCCCGGCATCCTCCAGCAGGACTTCATGAAGCGACCGCTCGCGGCGTCGGACACGGAGCGCTTCGACGTCTTATCACTGTCGCTGGTCCTCAATTACGTCCCGGACGCCGAGGGGCGTGGGGAGATGCTCAAGCGGACACGCACTTTTTTGCGCAGAACCGGGGACCTGGATGATGGTGGAGCTACTGTTGCGGCTGAGCTCCCAACGCCGTGCCTATTCCTCGTTCTGCCCGCGCCTTGCGTCACGAACTCCCGTTATCTCGATCGAGGACGTCTAGAGCAGATCATGGGTAGCCTCGGCTACGCCTTGCTCCAGGAAAAGATCACGGCTAAATTGGTCTACCAGCTTTGGAAACTTGCAGAAAAACAGTCGGAGAAGGGCCAGAAATTTTCAAAGGTTGAGGTGAATCCAGGCGTGAAGAGGAACAACTTTTGTGTAATAGTGAAGTAGAGACTTTCAGGAATGCACCAAGGAATGAAGGAACATTCTTCAAACACAACTACTGAGAAATAAATGAAAAGTTTCATCCAAAGAAAAGATTAAATTTCTTCTTGGTGTATTATCCATGAACATGAGGTGCAAGTTGCAGAAATCTCCCGCCGGCGCCCATAAACCCATCAGTATCCGGATATGTGATGTTCGTGTAAATTCCCAACAATGAGCAGCTCACCGAAGAAATCTTACACCATTCAAAACGAAATCCGTATGTATTTCCAAAGGAAAAAAAAAAGTCCGACTGTACAATTTTCGGCCCCAATTAATGTAGGGTTGTTCTATGGAAAAACGAAGCTTTTAGGACGAATAAGAATGACGTTGACGCCGTCTATCATGTCGAAACTATCAAGTCCTTGGGGAGACAGGCGAAGATGGTACTGATGATGGCCATGATCGTGCTGAGGACAATGAGCGCCCAGTTGCCCCAGCGCTCCAGCCGCCCAATCTCCTTGCCGAAGATCTTGAGGTGGAAGGCAAGAGGCAGGATCAGGCACACGGAGAAGCAGGCAACTGCGCCTAGGAGAGTCATGATGCGGTCAAACGACGGAAAGACGATGGCGATGACGACGAAGAGAGCGGTTGTGAAGATGCGGATGGCGAGCTTGAGAATGCCCCTGCTGAGACCGGATGACCCGTGGAGGGTCGATGAAACCGCAAGGGTGCGTGCGTCAAGACCGAAGAATAACTCAACGGTGCTGACAATGGGACGGGCACTGGGAAAAGTCATTAGTAAGAGGGCTTCAAAGTGATTGGTGTAATACTCACTTTAACGGAACTTTGGTCAGAGGGATGATGGCAATGCAGACGATGATCAGCATAGAGAGCGAACGCGGGTAGCCATCGGTGAGCAGAACGTTGGACGTGATCTCATCCCGCACACCATCGCCGAACATGAGGAGACCGATCACGGCCATGCTCAGATCTAGGAGGAAAGTGAAGGAGTAGGTGACGTTGACGGCCTTGGAGTACTTGTATGGGTGACGCATATCCCTGTAAATATTGGGAAAGACGCTGTGACCGCCCCAAGGTGCTGTGTACTAGTCAGTATCGAAAACGTGCAGGAATATTGGGTAACCTTACACATAAGAAGGCCGAAACCGAGCGGAACAGTAGCCCAATGTTCGGGGAATAGGTACGTCGTGGCCGGCTCCTGGAGGGAACCGGGCTGGTGGGGTTTGATTGCTCCATCAATGAAGACGGTAAGGACAACTACGCATCAGTTAGCATTGGCGCATTGGCTTGGCCGCATAATGCTGGCACTTACTGCCCAGACAGCAAAGAATCCCGAGGACACTCGTGAAACTGAGTAAACGAAGAGGGAGGAAATTCAGGGGCACCAAAATGATTCCGCAAACGATTTTCCAGCCCAAAAGGCCAAGACCCGGAACCAGCGCATCCAAACTATCCGCAAAAAGAACGACAAGAGCCACGCAAGCTGCCAGCAGCTCGAGAGTGAACAAGATGGTGACAGCAACGCGCGCACGATGGCCAAATGAAACGTAAGCAAGGTCAGCGAAAGTTATGAGCGAGTTGTCACGGTCAAGACACTTTGCCAGGAGCTTGGCTGTGTATTGTGTTGCGATGGCGGAGAAGAAGAAAAACAGCAGGCCAATGACCCAGCCAGTGTACTTTAACGCTAGCGGCAAACTCAGCAGGCCGATTCCGATAAGCACGTTGACGGAATTGAAGACGGTCTGCGGGAGCGTGGACTGGCCGACAACGACGTTGATGACATGGCCGTCCTCCTCGACCTGCTTCACGAGCAGAGGCTCGCGGTCCTGGTCTGGCTGGGTGGTGCCCTTCAGCTGCTGCTCGTTGAACAATCTCGCTGCTTGACGAATGGCAGCGTCATTGGTCCCCCGAAAGCTGCCATAGCGCGTGCCATAGCTGCTGCCGAACGGCGAGGACAAGGAAGGCTCGATGGAGAAGATGCTCTGATCGCGGTCGCGGAAGGAACCGCTTCTCGGAGCGTTCAAGTGGTCGTCGTCGAGATCCTCGTCGACGGCAACGGCGTTGTCAGGTGACCCGCGGCCCTCCGCAGAAAGGGCTTCGTGCAGGAGCGATCGCCGCTCGCCGGGAGTGGACTCGATGTCGTCGTGCCTCTGGTCAGCGCCCTCGCCTTCGGAGAATCGGAAAACGCGGCCCTCGATGGGCTGGACCTCGTAGAATCCGGCGGCGCGCTGCCAACTCCGGGCGAAGTTATCGATGCTGTTCACTCCGCCGGCATGTCGGATTGAGTTGAAGCGCATCGACATGGACGATCTGGAGAGGCGGTTAGCAGGCGGTTTTCAGTATATTTCCGAACGGTCAAACCACCTTCTCCCGCGCAGCTGGTGCGCGAAGCCGCTGGTTTCGGCGCGCGGCGGGCGGTCGTCATCCTCGGTCCACTGAATGCTGGTGGTGTTGGAGCCGAAAGATGCGCGGTGAGCACCGTCGTACTCGTCCCAGTTCGTGGGCTGCTTGCGCGGGACGTTCATTTCATCCACAACTCGCGGTGCGACAGGAAAACGGTGAAGGAGCTCGAGGGCACGCGACCCAGGGCAGCGGCCTGGCTTTAAAAACAGGGCAATCAGGTCGCGACGGGCCTTGGGCCACGGCTAGACTCGGGCGCCGGTAGCGCTTTATCTGCGCGGCAACTAGGGTTGCGACAATCCGATATGGTAATTGCGGCGGCACACGTGGTGGAGCAGAGAGGCGCGCGGCACCGGTGGAAATGCGCAGAAGCGCAGCCGCCCGCCGCGGTGCGAGCGCCGTGCCGTAACGTCACTACGTGAGCGCGAGGCTACACAGTACACACCACGATCGAATGGAGCTCGGACGCCACCCAAGATAAGTGCGCGCATGAGTCGTGATGTGCCATGGGTGGCAAGCATCAGGGCTGGCGCCACGGCAGGTGACAAAAGAAATTGCCCACCCGCATCTGCCTTACATAGATGCCGCATGGAGATATTTACGTAGGCAGTTGAATCCGAGGTCCGGACGCAGATGTTGGTTGTGCATTCGCGCATCTGCGTCCGGAGCTTGGCTTCAACTACCCGTCCCGTGTATGATTTTTTATGAGTCGTGATGCGCCGTGGGTGGCAAGCAGCAGGGCTGGGCTGGGGCTGTTCCGTTCCATGGCGGGCGGCGCAGCCCGGGGGCCGCCTCCGCGCCCATGACGAACGAAAATTGAATTGACTGTGCGTGCGTCAAAACATCTGCTGCCCAGCACCATTGCCAGTCACCGCACCCTTCCTCGTGTCTGACGTCCCTCGCAACGCGCTCCCGCCGCCTCCAGCTGCCTGCGGTGCCTGCCTCCGGGCCTGCCCTACTTAAGCCAGCCCCCGCCAGCCCCAGGGCGCGTGCAAACCTACTCGCAAACCCACCCCTCCCTCACTCGGCACGTCCCGCCACGCAACGTCGCCATCATGAGCGCCCCTCAGGCGAACGACGCCGAGAAGAACATCGAGATATGGAAGGTCAAGAAGCTCATCAAGCGCCTCGAGGCCGCCCGCGGCAACGGCACCAGCATGATCTCGCTCATCATCCGTACCCAGCCCTGCCCCGCAGCCCGACCGAGCGCATGCTGACTCCCCGCCCAAAGCCCCCAAGGACCAGGTCTCGCGTGCCGCCAAGATGTTGGCTGAAGAATTCGTGAGTCCCCCGCTGCTTCTCCAGCTTCGCTGCGACGCGCCCAAGCTGACTGGCCTGCCAGGGTACCGCCTCCAACATCAAGTCGCGCGTCAACCGTCTCTCTGTCCTGTCCGCCATCACCTCGACCCAGCAGCGCCTGAAGCTCTACTCCAAGGTCCCGCCCAATGGCCTGGTCGTCTACTGCGGTGAAATCATCACCCAGGAGGGCAAGGAGCGCAAGATCAACATCGACTTCGAGCCCTTCAAGCCCATCAACACCTCGCTCTACCTTTGCGACAACAAGTTCCACACCGAGGCGCTGAGCGAGCTGCTGGAGTCGGACCAGAAGTTCGGCTTCATCATCATGGACGGCAACGGCGCCCTGTTTGGCACCCTCAGCGGCAACACGCGTGAAATTGTCCACAAGTTCTCCGTCGACCTGCCCAAGAAGCACGGCCGTGGTGGTCAGTCCGCTCTGCGTTTCGCCCGTCTGCGTGAGGAGAAGCGCCACAACTACGTCCGCAAGGTCGCCGAATTGGCCGTCCAGAACTTCATCACCAACGACAAGGTCAACGTCGCCGGCCTGATTCTCGCCGGTTCCGCCGATTTCAAGAACGACCTGAACGCCTCGGACCTGTTCGACCAGCGTCTCCAGGCAAAGGTCATCAAGGTCGTCGACGTTTCGTACGGTGGTGAGAACGGCTTCAACCAGGCCATTGAACTGGCCTCCGAGACGCTGAGCAACGTCAAGTTCATCCAGGAGAAGAAGTTGATCAACAAGTACTTCGAGGAGATCAGCCAGGACAGCGGCAAGGTTTGCTACGGCATCGAAGATACGCTCAAGGCTCTGGAGCTCGGCGCTTGCGAAGTTCTCATCGTCTACGAGAACTTGGAGGTCACGCGCTGGGTTCTGAAGGACTCGGAGGGTGCCGAGGTCGTTCTGCACACGAACAAGCTCCAGGAGGAGGACCGCTCTCAGTTCTTGGACAAGTCCACGGGCCAGGAGATGGAAATCGTCGACCAGATGCCTTTCCTCGAGTGGCTGGCCGAGAAGTACCGGGACTTCGGTGCCACGCTGGAGTTCGTCTCGGACCGTTCCAGCGAGGGCAACCAGTTCGTCAAGGGTTTCGGTGGTATCGGTGCCATTCTCCGCTACAAGGTCAACTTCGAGCAGCTGGCCGATTACAGTGACGATGACGAGTTCTACGACGGTAATTCCTGGTGAATCCTCGTGGGAAAAACGCAAGCTAACTTGGTGCTAGATTGACGGTTTTGCACCCTCGCAGAGAGCGAGGTAGCAAGTCCAGAGATCGCTACTCCCGGCGCTCTGACGGCTCCTCGCTTCGAGCGTCGTGTCGACGCTCAGGAGCCCCGGGAAGACGGCCACTTCGGCATCCCGGCATACCGCTCCAGGCTGTAAAGGGAGTCTTGAACGAGCCGCAGGAAGATCAACGGCAAGTTTCCCCGAGCTGGTTGAAGGGTCGAGCACAGTTGACAGGGATCCCAGATGGCCGTAAGGAGGAGCCAGATGTGCGTGATCTGGGCAGGTCCGCTTGCTGGGAAAAGCCGACAGAGGCCGGACTCGACTCGAAGGCAAGGCAGCGCGCAGGAGCGCCAAGCCATCCATCCGAGACGAGGCAGAGGCGAGCAGGCCGGAGAATCGCTCTTTTGAATGGCCGATTCGGGGATCTTTTGTGCATTTGCGTTGTGATTTCAGATTGTTGTTAGCAAAAGTCCTACGGGACGGATTCTACGTAGCAATCATTCCGTGCTTTCGTCCAAGCGTGTGCCGAGTGGTGTTGACGTCGAACCGTGGAGTTCGGGCTCACTCACCTATCACAAGAGGCCGATGTCGCTAGCGCCGTTTGCGCCAGATTTTGCCCGGTGACGCGGAGAATGTCAAAGCGCCTCCCCAGAACTACCGTGCTGGAGATGTCATCGCGAAGGGCGCGCGCCTGTAAATTGACGCCCTCCTCGCCCAATCGCTCCTCTCGTGTAGCCCTCCGCCGTGTGCGATCTCTGTATACCTGAGAGACGGCCAACATGGTCGAGCAAGAGACGGTCGCATTCCTTGGCCCCAGGGCCTCTTACACGCACCAGGTAAATTCCCAATTCTTTGCCATTCATCAAAATTTTGCTTTCGCCGTCGCCTCCAGAGAGTTCTTTTCTATTTGCAAGTCTATACCAGACATTCTTTCCCCGTTGCTTTCCAAGACGATTCTCTCAACAAATTTTGCATCCCAGTATCAATGTCATCGCCGGCCACACTAGAGGAACCCCCAGTCCCAGCAGCATCTCACTAACCCCCATCGCCAGGCGGCGCTCGACTCGTTCGACGAGACCAAATACAGCTTCCAGCCGGTGGTCAACATCGAAGACGTCTTCGCGGCGGTGCAGGCGTCGAGCGCGCACTACGGCGTCGTGCCCATCGAGAACTCGTCCAACGGCGCCGTCATCTTCACGCTCGACCTCTTCGCCGACCTGAAGGACCGCTACCCGGACATCCTCATCTGCGGCGAGGCCTACGTCCGCATCGAGCACTGCCTGCTCGGCTTCGCGCCGCCGCCCAAGGCCGCCACGCACTTTGTCATTGACGAAACCTTCTCTTCTTCTCCTTCTCCTTCCACCTCTTCGACCACCGGCAACCCCGCCTCGGCCTCCCCCACCCCGCCCTCCTCCTCCTCGGGCGTCGCGACGCCCACCCCCGACGCGCCCGCGCCGTCGCAGCCCCGCACCAAGCCGCTCGCGGACCTGAGCAAGGTCAAGAAGCTGTACTCGCACCCGCAGGCGTGGGGCCAGTGCAAGAACTTCCTGAACGCGCACCTGCGCGGCGTCGAGCGGCAGGACTGCTCGTCGACGTCGCGCGCGGCCGAGGAGGCGGCCCGCGACGCGACCGGCGCCAGCGCCGCCGTCAGCAGCGCGACGGCGGCGAAGCTGCACGGGCTGGACTTTTTGGCAAAGGGCATCAACGACCGCGACGACAACACGACGAGGTTTTTCGTGCTGCGGAGGAGGGCGGGGAGCGAGATGGAGGAGGGGGGAGAGGAGGGGGAGGGGTCGTCGTCGTTCAGGCCGAGGGGGTGGGGGGAGGGAGGGGGTGGTGCGGAAGGTGATGGGGACATGGAGGCGTGGAAGAGCCTGGTCGCCTTCACCGTCGACCACAACGACCCCGGCGCGCTGGCCGACTCGCTCGCCGTGTTCAAGCCGTACAAGCTCAACCTGACCAGCATCAACACGCGGCCCAGCGGCGTCGACAAGTGGAACTACATCTTCTTCGTCGAGCTGCGCGGCAGGCGGCTGGCGGGCCGCGACGGCGCCGTCAACGCCGCGCTGAGGGACCTGGGCGCTGTCGCGAGGAATTGGCGGTGGTTGGGCAGCTGGGAGAGCAAGTTGGCTACGTGATCCCCGTCCCCGTCGTGATGGCGTGAGGATGGGTGTCATGTTATGAGAATCAAAAGGTTTTTTTTTTTTCGTTCCGTTGTTGCTTCTGAGATTCCTAAAGGCGATGGCCATGCATGTTTTCGGCGGCATACTGGATTGGAACTGGTCGCGGTATGGGGTGCTGCTGAGCTCGGCAATAAGGCGGAAATAAGAAGACTGATCGCGGGCGGCGGCGTCTTTGCTCGTTCCCCGACCGGCAACTTTCTTGCTTTCCCCGCAGACCACCTCGCAAGCTACTTACGACATGCTAGCCCGCGCAGCGTTGTAGTAATATACCCCTCCATCCGCAACCCTCTCCCCCGCCCAATTGGCACCCGCAAGCTATGAATTGATCTCCCACACGCGCAGGAAGCCGCAAGAAAGAAAAACCCCCCAACAATGTCGACCGCAGCCAAGCTCCTCCTCCGCCCCGCGCGCCTCTCCACCATCCCCCCCACCACCTCTTCAGCCAGCAGCAGCAGCATTAACCACCACCGCCGCCGCCTCTCCTCCACCTACGCCCACCTCGCGCACACCCTCCCCGCCCGCCGCCTGCCCCCCATCTACAGCGACCTCTCGCCCGGCCCCTCGCACACCCTCAGCATCACCCTCTCCTCCTTCCTCCCGCCCTCCTGGACGACCACCACCGCCACGACCGCGCTCCCCGCCAACGCCCTCGGCGCCCCGGCCCTACCGCGCGCCTCGGCCGCCCTCGAACTGCCGCCCGCGCACCACCTGGTGTACTTCAACCCCGTCATCCCCGCAGCCCAGCTACTCCCCGACGGGACGGACCCGCTGCAGAGCCCGGGGGCGCCGTTCGCGCGGCGCATGTGGGCGGGTGGGTACGTGCGGTTCGCCGGGGGCGGCGGCGAGGGGCGGGGCCCGGCGGTGGTGGCGGATGGGCGCAGGTGGGTTTGCGTCGAGGGGATAAGGGATGTCGCGGTGAAGGGAAGGGAGGGGGAGGAGAAGGTGTTTGTGGGGATCGAGAGGAGGGTCGGGAGGGCGGTGGAGGGGGAGGGGGACGAGGGGGTGAGGGGGAGGTTGTGGACGGGGAGGGAGGAGGAGTGGGGCGGGGCGGGGTTGGTGGAGAGGAGGAATATCGTGTTTATGCGGGGGAGGACGCCGGAGGAGGCGAAGGGCGAGGTTGAGAGGGCGAGGGGGAAGATGTTGTTTCGTAGGTCTCCCCATTCCCCCCCTCCTCCCTTTTGTTCCTTTTCTCTCGTGCTTTTCATTGCATGTTCGATATTCGGCCACAGGTTTGGCTTGTATTCGTTACCAATTGCTGACGTCGGAACAACACACACACACACACAGCCCAGCATCCCCCCGACTTCACGCACACCCTCGTGCCCACGCCGTCCCTGCTCTTCCGCTACAGCGCCCTCACCTTCAACGCCCACGCCATCCACCTCGACCCCCACTACTGCCGCACCGTCGAGGGCCACCGCAACCTCCTCTTCCACGGCCCGCTCTCCTTCTCCCTGCTCGCCACCCTCCTGCAGAACAACCTCCCCCACGGTCGCCGCATCGCCCAGCTCGAGTACCGCAACCTGGCCCCGCTGTACTGCGACGAGCCGGTCAAGCTGTGCGGACGCAAGGCGGACCCGTCGCCCTCGAACGGGAAAAGCGGTAAGGGGGATAAGTATGAGGTTTGGGCCGAGACGCCGGAGGGCGGGCTGGCGGTGAAGGGGACTGCGTATGTGATTGCCGCGTAAAGCTGGATATGTAAGTAGCGGGGAACGGGGAGCGGAAATCAAGGGGAGCGTGAAATCATACCTCGGGCCTCATGGAAGACGAGAGAAGAAACAAAAAGGAGAAGGAATCGATTGGAAATTCTTATAGAGGACTTGAACGCGAATACTGCGAAGTGTTCTCTCGCGTGGATATCTCTCACCTACGCCTCCCAGTTCCAATCCACGCCCACCCCGCCGCCACCGCCCCGAGGACAGCCGTAACAAGAAAAACGCCGTTCGTCGCCGAGAACAGCGGCGTCGCCTTCCTTCTTCTCCCCACTCCCGCAAAATCATCATCATCGCCGCCGCCGCCGCGAAGAACAACACCCTCCTCCTTGGCCGCCCACTCCTCGACCAGCCCCCGATAGTCGGCCGGCCCGTACCACTCAAACACCTCCCGCCACAACGAGGGCAGGCGGAAGAAGGAGGAGGAGGGCAGGAACGAACAACGCTTCCGCCACCGCGGCAGGCCCAGCTCGCGCAGCAGCAGGTCCATGTACGGCAGCGCGTCGTGCGTGAAGTCGGGGACTCGGGCGCCGAAGCCGAGCGGGTGGCGCCAGCGGTTCTGGCGCGCGTGCAGGACGGACTCGTAGGCGACGGTGTCGTCGTCGTCGTTGTCGAGGTGCGGCAGGCGGCCCATGAAGAAGGCGGAGAGCCAGAGGGCTTGGGTCTGCGCCATCAGCGCCGTGGAGGCGGTGCGGGTGCAGCCGATGAAGGCGATGGTGCGGCGGCGATGGGGACGAGCGGTGCGCGAGGGCGGCACCATGAAGCGGTAGAGGGTGTATGCTTGGGCGAGGGAGCGCACGGGGTCGTCGTCCTCCTCTGCAGTTGCTGCTCTCTTCGCGACGACGGCGGCCCGGACTTCGGCGCGCTGCGCGGCGAGGTGGTGCGCCGGGCACGTCGCGGGCGGCGGCTGGTCGCGCAGGCGCGGCAGCGCGGACAGAATCTCCTCGTCGGCGCGGGCGAGGGCGGCTTTGCGGGCGGCGTCGTCGACGGCCGGGTCGTAGGCGTGCGGCAGACCCAGCTCGGCCGCGATATCGCGCCGCCCACCACCACCACCGTCATCGCCAACGAAGCGGATGCTCGGCTCGTGCCTCCACCCCGTGCAGCACACCAGTGCGGCGACCCCCGCGATCTCCTCGCCATTCGACAGCCTCACCGCGCCGCCCGGCCCCAACCCGTCCACATCCGCCACATGCACCCTTACCCTGCCCTCCCGCACGTACTCCAGCAGCCCCGGGTCGCCGTAATTCAACAAACCCCTCCCCGTCCCGATCCAGAACGCATCCGACCACGGCCGCAACTTCGCCATCTCGTCACCATCGTCATACCCGTTACGCCGCTCCAGCCTTTCCTGCGCCCCCCGCGCCGCGCCGGCGCCCAGCCCGCGCCCCCACGCCGTGCGGTCGAGCAGCGCGCGCACCCAGCCGAAGCCGTCGGCGGGGCCCCAGACGCACGGGCTCGCGAGCCAGGTGTGGAAGCGCGTCGTGATGAGCTCCTCGACGAGCGCGTTGCCGGGGGTGCGCGCAGGCGCCATCCAGCACGGTCCGTGGCCGGAGGCTCGCAGGATCCAGTGCACGGCGGGCGTGGCGGGCGGGTCGCGCGAGGCGGCGCAGGCGGCGTAGACGACGTCGCAGGCGGATTTGTTGCCGGAGAGGACGGCGATGGTGGTGGTGGTGGTCTTTTTCTCCTCCTCCTCCTCCTCCTTGCTGCCGGCCTCCCGGCCGAGGATGGAGGCGGCGTGACGGCCGAAGTCGCGGCTGTGGAGGAGAGGGGCTGTGAAGGTGGATTGGTCGGCGAAGGTGGGCATGGAGGGGGTGGAGGTCAGGCCGGTGGCGACGACGAGTTTGGCGGCGAGGAGGTGGTAGTGGTGTTCTTGTTGAGGGGTGGTGTCGTCGTCTGTCGTCGTCGTTTGCACGGTGAGGAGCCACCCCGCCGCGCCCTTGTCCTCGGCCTCGCGCACGACGGTGTTGAGGCGCGTGCGGCGCGTCAGGTCGAAGGCGGAGGCGTAGTCCTGCAGGTACCGCTGCATCACCTCGCCCCTCATGTGCTCGCCCTCGTCGACGTCGTAGTAGCCCGCCATGGGGAAGTCGCTGTACTCGAAGTGCCCCAGCTGGCTGATGGTGCGCAGGTGCGGGTACAGCCGGTCGCCGGCCCATACGCCGCCGATGGTCGTGCCGGCGTCTAGGATCACGAGGTTTGTGGCCGGGTTGAGCATCAGATATGTCCGGGCCATGGCTAGCCCGGCGAAGCCTGGGGGGTTGTTTAGTTGACGGGCATTGGTTGTAGGGTGGATGTGTAGCTCACCGGCGCCGACGATGACCATGTCCGCTTCCTCCATGGTGGTCCAGGGTGGTCCGAAAGCGTATGAAGTTTGGTGGAGGAACTGTGGGCAGCAATGGTGTACGTATTTATGCCGACTAGACTATGGTGACATAATCCGGGGGATATGCATGCCAAGGATGGTAGTTACCGTGCGGAGGTTGTTCTTGCCAGTGATCACCATGTAATGGTTATGGCTTCCGAGAGGTGCCGGCTTCCTTACAGTACAGTACAGTCTCAGGAGACGGTGCGAGACATGCTAGTCGGAGACAACTGGCGAGTCAGACGCGAGCCTTAACCTCGGGAAAGTGTAGTGTCGTTTCGAAAGACTGCCACGCATGATTGCTTGAAGCGGCGGTGTATGGATGGGAGCGATGTTGGCGGCGGCGGCAACGGGGCTCTGACATGACTCGTGCTTTAGCGCTGCTGACATGCCTCGTTGGCCCTACGAATGCCCGCGGATTTGGATCCGGATGACGAGACATATTACTTGAACATGAGGCCGTGGGAATGGATTGATTAAGTGGGTTCCCAATCGGCAGTTTCACCAACCATGGCATCGACGGGCCGGTGAAGCGGAAAGGCTCCGCATTTTCGGTAGTTCAATCCGGGACTAGTGGTGTGCTGTGTCAATACTACAAAGGTTACACTTGTGCGCCTGTGAAGAGGATAAGCCATCGGCGGATGTTGCCAGCGCCTCGGAGCATCCTGGTATGCCAGCGAGGAAGTAGCAATCCATAACTGATGGAGAGAAACAAAGGAATTCAGCTTTGGAAGTTTAGTTAAAAGGCAGGTTGGCGGAATAGGAAAGAGTCGAGCAGAGGTGACAATAGGCGCTTGCTGAATTGCATCGAAAAAGAAGTTTAAATAAATTTGTCCTCAGCCCGAATCGAGATTGCGACATTCCTGAGCCATCGAGATCGGACGTGAAATTGGGGGTTCCAAGAGAAAGAGTCCGTGTAGGTATAGGTAGGTCAGCATTCGCCGGCGGATGTTTTTCCTGGCCGCGCTAAGCAACGACATCCGTCTGCTTGACTCCATTGATCCGAACGTATGCATAATTCAGTCTCTGTATTGCTCAAAATCCACTACAATTATCCAAGCGGATGGTGACATGGAATATATGCAAAGAAATGGGATATTGTTGCAAGATGTTGTGGCGAGTGTGAACTGAAAGTGTGGGCCACGAAGACCCGTCGAGCATACCACCGGCACGAAGGAAGCGTATCGAAGCCCATGCTCAGAGTTGGTTTGAGATGGCGGCGGCATTCTGGCGCCGTCACTCTTTCGTTGCGCAGGTAAGGAAGCGGGCGAGAATGGCGAAGTGTGTTGGCCCGCTGATGGCCATGACCGCGGCTATATACTATCCAGCCAATACAGAGACTGTGGCTCGCGCACGAGGTGACATTGGCCTCACCTATGTCTTAAGGTGACTAGAGGGTGCTGGAACCGTTACGCGGCGGCTTGCTGCTATGCTTTGGCCGGCGCAGACACCTGTGAGCGGGCGCCTGTTCCTTTGCCTACGGGGCTGTCGCGCATACTGAACGGGGGGCATATGACGTAACGCTCGCAGAAAAAGTTTCCCGTTTCGTTTTGCGCAAGTTGGGCGCGCGCGCGCGCCGCTCGCTGTCGCGTCCCGCGTCCGATATGTGTTGGTGCTGCTCGCGCTTCGCCGACCCTCCTCACCCGAACAACCACCACCTTCTCACCGCGCACTTCCGCTTCGCAGTGTTCCAGCGGGCAACTCACCTTGCGACGACGCGCATCCCACTTCAGAGTAAGTCTTCAGGCCTTCACTTGTCTTCAACACGGAGCGATCGCGGGCTGCCGCAGCTGAGCGCGTCGAAGCCGTCACGCACCACCACGTGTCCGGCGTCGCTCACCCGCCGCTGCGCCGCTTGCAGTCTCGCGCTGCATGACTTCACCTTCGTCCATCACCTCACTCTGCCCATGTCCATTGGTCTTCCACTGGCAACTCGGGCTGTTGGCGTGGATGCGGTCGCATGCCCGCAGCCTCGACCGACGCCCGCAGGCGCACACTTGCCAGCGGCACCCATGCGCACAGATCCCATCGACTCTATCCACAAGCAACTCATCACCCACCCTTTAATAGCATTCGTCTTATTTTTGCGCTTCTTCATCAGCTGACATGGTCTTCTCGCAGGCCCTAACCGGGCGATCTCCACCTCGTTCTGTACCCCCATTCTCTGACAGAGATCAGCTGTACCCGTGGTCTCGCGCAAGACTTCCACTGTGGGTCGAGGTAGTGGCAAGAGAATATATTGAGAAAGACCCCGCCGCATACCGACTCTTGCCTGCTTTCTCGCGCCTAGCCTATCAAACTTGGAGAAAGCAAGATGGGTCGTGTCAAACAGCCTGGTAAGTGCGAACAATGTTTGGCATTCTGATCGACCAGGAGCTAACTTCTCGCTGCAGCCCTACGCCATGACTTGGTCGCGGCCAATGGTGCACGTGAGACTGGTGTCAGCCGTGAGAACAACCCTGTAGACTCAGAGATGGTCGACCAGCTTGAGCATGGTTTCAATATTGACGCCGCGCATGAGCTTGATCCTCACATGGATGTCGATGACGCATGGTCCGACGTGGGAGATGACGACATGGACGCGAATGAAGCCGCCTCCGACGCAGACAGCTTCGACTACAACGACGACGACGTCGACGCCGACTACGAGCTCGACGCCGATGTCGACAGCGAGTACGAGGACGGTCCGGCAAAGAGACGTCGCAACACAACCACCGCCACGCCTAAGAAGGGATCAAGTGGCAAGTCGAGCCTTCAGACTCCTAAGAAGGCCAGGGCCACTCCCAAGAAGGCCAAACCCACCCCGGTAAAGCCTCGCAGAGCCTCCGAGCAGCCTTCTGGTGCGAAAATCGTTCGCGCGCTCAAAAAGGCTCAGCGCGACATCGAACGCAGGCGTTCCAAGGGACAGCCGCGTGCCAGGGGTGATCGTGCCCTGCGGTGTCTGCCCTACATTACGAAGAACCGAGCTCCCAAGCGTCAGCTGATCAGGTGGAACGGTACGTCAGACCCAGTCACAGTACTTACCCTTTTACGCAAGTATCTGACCTTTCGTAGAGGAGACATACTGCCATACCCTGCTTGCCCTGGCCTGGTCCCTCGAGATCAAGGGCATTGAAATTCCCTGGGAGGAAACCGCTGCTCTTGTGCAGCCAGGCGCCACTGGCGAGGCGTTCAAGCAGGCTTTGGGGAAACTCCGGGCGAAGAGAGTCAAGGAAGGCCTGCCTGTTCCCCCCATGCGTCCCGGCAAGGACATGTCCCGGCAAGAGTGTGTGGATGAGCTGGCCCGCCTACTGCGCGAATCTCGCGAGGCGCGTGAAGCCAAGAATGGCGGCGAGCCTTCTCCCTCTGAGAGTGACGATGACGAAGAACAGAAGCGACCGACGGTGAGTACAACACACCCCCCCTTCTTTGATACGCCTAACGGCGCTTCCTTTTTCAGTTCTTTGAGTACGATGAAGAGTCCGAGTACGATGGAGAGTCCATGGACTTAGACCCCTCAGATGAGCAGTCAGGAGTGGCGGTTGTGGTTGACGACTACCACTCACCCGAAAAGCGTATCGAGAGATGGATAGACGACGTTGCTACTAACTCTCTTCTCGAGGTTTCTCTGCAGGTCGTCACAGGCCAGGACAAGGACTCCGGCCCGCGACCCTCGTCCGCCGTCAACGACCACCAAGCCAGCACCGGTGGCCTCGGTACCGATATGGAAGCGCCTGCTGTTGGCTCGGGAGTGACCGACGTGTTGGCTGTCCACCCGACGCCTACGCGCCCTCGCAACCGTCCCAGCACGCACGGACGATCTGGCTCGCAACTGGCGCAAGCGCAGCAGCGGGAGGCTCCGAGCACTCCGCCCTCTCAGACGAAAGCGTCGTTGCTGCAAGACCACGTGCCTGTCACCCCTCCTTCCAGGCTGCGCACGCCGGAGGAGTGCCCCCCTGCTCCGCGTAGCCGGAGCAATAGCGACCTTCGTGGGCGCCAGTTCAGCCACCTTCGCAAGAGATCGAGCGAGGACGTCGGCCTTCCGCCGTCGACACCTGTTTCGAAGCGCCGCCAGTCCGATACCGCGCGCAAGTCGATCTCAGGCAGGCCATCGCTCGGCCAGATCCCAGAGAGTGGCCCGGCCAGTTCGACCCCGACGCAGCAGCCTGCTAACATGCCCGGCCAAGCTTTTGGCGGACCTCAGGGGCAGCCTTTCATCGTGGTCCCGGGAGGAGCTATGGTGGCGATGCCGCTGCAGATGCAGATGCAGCTGGCGCAGGTGTACGGCTACGGGAATGTGCAGACGGGCAACCCGCCCACGCAGCCCATGCCGCCGGCGTTCATGCCAAACATGGTGAACCCGTTCTCCCTCATGAACCATATGCAGCAGGGCCTCATCAACAACCCTTACGGACAGCAAGCTCCGGGTCAGCAGATGCTACCTGCTTGGCAGACCAACCAAAGCCAGCAGGCGCAGACGGGCACCGAGAACACGGAGATCAAGCGCCAGGAGTCTGAAGAGTCGCAGTCCAGCGTCCCTCAGGTGAACACCGGCATCTCCATGCAGAACTTCAGCGCCCGCGACTTCGCCGCCGGTACCCCGCAGCTCAGCCCTGAGCGTTGCATCACCCCCGAGCGTCACACCAGCCCTGGGCGCAATGCTGGCCCGGGTAGCGTTTCGTCCGGCCTCGGCGACTCGGTTTGGAACTTGACGACCGGTGGCGACTTCGTCAGCCCCACCAGTGCTTCTTTTCCGACGAGAGACATCGGCAGCCGCGCGCCGTTCCAAGGCCTGGGACGCCTGAGCGAAGAGCCGGATGCCGAGCAGACGGGCATCCTTGGTTCGCAGAACACGGCCACGGATTCCTTTGGCCGCTCCACGCAGGATTCTTTCGTTAGCAACGTCCAGGGTTCCCGCGTCACGCCTGCGCAGCCGCGTTCGGTTGGTGAAGATGCCGCCTTGAAGGATTCCCAGGACTGAAAATATCCCCAAAGTGCGAGATCCAAGGACTCCCCTCTGTTTTCTTTTCCTGAATTCAACTTGCTTTTCCATGACGGCCGGTAGATGGATTCTACAGACCCTTTTCTTTCCTTACTCAAAAACCACTTTCTTTAATAGTCCATCAGGATGAAGGAGCCGTCACAGCCTGGGATCCATTGGGCCTCTCACGGATGAACAAGACAGAAAAAACCCCACCGGACTTCTGCCTGGGTCCAGGACATATTCCGGCACCTTTTCCACAGGATCTTGAGACAAGATCATTTCTCATGAGCTTTTGTTTCCTTGCACACTAATTGACCACCATCTCGACAGCACGGGTAGAGCCGCTTCGCCGGGCCGGCAGGAACACGGAAATCCAGTATGGCTTCTTGACTTTTTTCCCCCTAGATATCCTGTTCTCTGTTTGCGCAAGGCCTCATACCCGTCGGCATTTCACCCCAAGCTTCGTTGTGGCAGTGGGACTCGACCAAATCTCTGCTGACACCAGGACGTTTGGCATCCTGCTGGATACCCGTGGGTTGGCATGAATGAGCTGGCGATGTTGGGTCTTGGGGCTACGATCGATTTCGATAGACTAGAGAATGATAAACAGCTTCGGTACCAAGCGTGGCCCACGCGACCAGAGTGACATGCGAAAAAGCAGTTTTTCGGGGAGACAATTGGTTGCAAAGGATTCTGCCTTGGTCTAATAAGTCTCAACAGAGATGTTACATGGGTAGCTGAAGCTTGTATCTGGACGTTTTCGTGTAACTTTCAGGCGCACATCTATGTCTGGATAATGGATTCAACTCCCCGCGAGGAGGAGTGTTCCATCATTCATAGGGGAGGCATGAGGGTAAGTCATCCACGCGGAGGAAGAGGTTTGATGGGGAAAGCGGTGGAAGCTGGGGACGGGCCTGGAGAAGCTGAGAGATGATCCAGAGAATTCTGCGGGCTTCCATTGGATGAAGTCTGTTAGCAAGCCAAAGGTCAATGCGGGTGTGGGGAGGCGAGTTAAGGCCGAGGTAGGCGCCGGGAGGGCTCCCGGCCATCGGCGTGAGTGACTTGACGCCGAGGACGAGGTTTGCAGCACCTCAAAGTCGCTGGCTGTCTGGCCAGGACCATAGGTGATTGTCTGGATGGGCAACCCGTCCACGGCGGCAGCGTGGGGCGGTGATCTGGGCGGACGGACGGCAATGGCAAAGGCGGGCGTCGGAGTCGCAGCAGCTAGCGCGGATCGCCGACGAAGAAGCTCGGCCCGCACGGACCACCGGCGTCTCTTACAATGTTTCTAGCTGCTTCTGAAGATTTTCCTGCCTTCATCAACACCACGCTTCCTCCTCCGCCGCCATCTCTTCTTCGCCTTGCACCTCTCGTATTTAGCTCGGCGTACTAGGAGCTCCAGGCTTGGGTGTCGTTGTGTGTCCTCTTTCCCGTCTCGCCGCCACATCTCTTCTCCACCATCCACAATGCAGCGCATGATTGCCTCGAGGGCGCGCGCTTCGGCCGCCTCTACTCTGGCTTCGCGGAGCTTCAACCTGACCCAGCAGCGCTTTGCCCACAAGGTACGATTCCATTGACCCTCTCCGGCCTCGTTCCGCCTCCCCAATGCCGCCGCCGCTCCCGCTGACACTGCCTCGAACAACAGGAGCTCAAGTTCGGCGTTGAAGGCCGCGCCGCTCTGCTCAACGGTGTCGAGACCCTCGCCAAGGCCGTCTCCACCACTCTCGGCCCCAAGGGTCGCAATGTCATCATCGACCAGAGCTACGGCTCGCCCAAGATCACCAAGGGTAAGCTCTCCGCCGCCCTGCGGATACATCGGGCTATTGCTGACGGAGCGCAGACGGTGTGACTGTCGCCAAGTCGATCGTGCTGAAGGACAAGTTCGAGAACCTCGGTGCTCGCCTCATCCAGGATGTCGCCTCCAAGACCAACGAGGTCGCTGGTGACGGCACCACCACCGCCACCGTCCTGGCCCGCGCCATCTTCTCCGAGACCGTCAAGAACGTCGCCGCTGGCTGCAACCCCATGGACCTGAGGAGAGGCATCCAGGCCTCTGTTGAGGCCGTTGTCGAGTACCTGCGCGCCAACAAGAGGGATGTCACCACCAGCGAGGAGATCTCCCAGGTCGCCACCATCTCCGCCAACGGCGACACCCACATTGGCCAGCTCCTCTCCAACGCCATGGAGAAGGTCGGCAAGGAGGGTGTCATCACCGTCAAGGAGGGCAAGACCATTGAGGACGAGCTCGAGATCACCGAGGGCATGAAGTTCGACCGTGGCTACATCTCGCCCTACTTCATCACCGACCCCAAGGCCCAGAAGGTCGAGTTTGAGAAGCCCCTCATCCTCCTTTCTGAGAAGAAGATCTCGGCCGTCCAGGACATCGTCCCCGCTCTCGAGGCCTCCCAGCAGCTCCGTCGTCCCCTCGTCATCATCGCCGAGGACATTGACGGCGAGGCTCTGGCTGTGTGCATCCTGAACAAGCTCCGTGGCCAGCTCCAGGTTGCCGCCGTCAAGGCTCCCGGCTTCGGTGACAACCGCAAGTCCATCCTTGGCGATCTGGGTGTTCTCACCAACGGTACCGTCTTCACCGACGAGCTCGACATCAAGCTCGACCGCCTCACCCCCGACCAGCTCGGTTCCACCGGCTCCATCACCATCACCAAGGAGGACACCGTCATCCTCAACGGTGAGGGCACCAAGGATGCCGTTACTCAGCGTTGCGAGCAGATTCGTGGCGTCATGAACGACCCCACCACCTCCGACTACGAGAAGGAGAAGCTCCAGGAGCGTCTTGCCAAGCTCTCTGGCGGTGTTGCCGTCATCAAGGTTGGCGGCGCCTCCGAGGTCGAGGTCGGCGAGAAGAAGGACCGCATTGTCGACGCCCTGAACGCCACCCGTGCTGCCGTTGAGGAGGGTATCCTCCCCGGCGGTGGTACCGCTCTCCTGAAGGCTGCCTCCAACGCTCTGAACAACGTTCCCTTCGCCAACTTCGACCAGCAGCTCGGTATCTCGATTGTCAAGAACGCCATCACCAAGCCCACGCGCTCCATTGTTGAGAACGCCGGTGCCGAGGGCAGCGTCATCGTTGGCAAGCTCATGGACGAGTTCGGCAAGGACTTCACCAAGGGTTACGACAGCGCCAAGGGCGAGTACGTCGACATGATCCAGGCCGGTATCCTCGACCCCTTCAAGGTCACCAGGACCGCCCTCGTTGACGCCAGCGGCGTTGCGTCGCTGCTCGGCACCACCGAGGTCGCCATTGTCGACGCTCCTGAGGACAAGGCCCCTGCTCCTCCCATGGGTGGCGGCATGGGTGGCATGGGCGGCATGGGCGGTGGCATGTTCTAGACTGCTTCGCCGATGTGAAGGAAAATCGAAACAAAAAAAAGAAAAGAAAAAGTGAATCTCCGTTCCTCCGTCACCCTGTATACCCGCTGTCTACTACCTCTACATTTTCGACACTTGTGTTAGTTATTGGCGCCTCATCTCCGCTCTCATAAAACTCATTGTTTCTGGCTACAACTGGGCCTGGCGGAGCGAGGAGTTTTTATATTTGTATGATATTGTATCTACACAGCGACGAACGAACAAAAAAAAGTTACAATGAAAGTTGAGTGGCGATGTAAATCAGCAGTGCTTGCAGATGGTGAATGGCAATGTGATAAATCGATAATTAGCATAAGCCGCCCGGAGGTACTGACGCACTCTACGCGAAATCACTGACCATGGATCACAAGTGGCAGGCAGCGATAAATGGGAGGCAGCAGGATTCAGACGGGCGCATGTGGACACGAAGCACAACGCACCTCAAATGTAGGCAGCTCCTGTTGATTCTTTCACGCTCAGCATCGCGACACAACGGTGCTGTGACGGTGTCTGGGCTCATATACCGGTAGTCAACTTTGCTGCCGAGTGGGATGATTCGGGACGCATCGGGCAGCTGGGGGGTGATGTCATCTGCATAACGTGGGGCTCGCAGGCGGCATCCAGCGCGGGAACAGACGAGCGAGGGCCCTTCGAAAGCGGGAGACCCTGATCTGATGATTGGCGCTGCTCAGGAGGGGGCAGCCGGTCGACGGGCGGACGCGCCTCAGCAGACGAACACCGAGGGGCAATGGAGTCGCGCACGCGCGGCGCATTGATGCCGCTTGGGCGGGAGGAAGCGACGGCACCTGTTCCCTGGAAGTGGAAGCGCAGCCTTGATGCCTGAGCACCCGCGACGGCATTTCCAGGACAACAGCGCCCAGAGGGCGCTAGGCGGCACCCAAGCACGGCAGCCTGGAGGGAACATGATGCCGGGCGTCGGGCGCGGCAAGCATTGTTTACGACGCGGCCTCGTCCATGGCAGACCAGCGGTGGGTGCTTGGGACGGCACAGGGCTGGCTGTCAAAGTGGCTCAATCTCCAGTCCCCACTAGCTGGCCGCTCTGTGCCCCTCTACCCAAACAACTTCCTTCCAGCCCGCAACACCTTCTTGCATCCACCACCACCGCACTTCCCATTCCCCTCCGCCGCACTCTCCAACGCGCTTTCGCACGCTCCATTCCTCGCTGTAAGTCGCCCAACCGCCTGCTCGACGCCCGCCCACACGCATGACGCCACCGCCTGGCTGCCCGCCCGCCCGCTGCCCACATGCGCTGACGACGGTGCTGACAAGTTTCCTTCCGCCGCCAGTCTCCCGTCTCCAACTTCACCACCTCACATAACCGTCGCAATGGTAAGTGCCCGTCGCAGTCCCGTCGTCGACGCGGCGATGCTAACTTGCCCCGCGCGCTGCAGGCTTCCTCCGGGTTAGTGATTCCTGCCCCTACCCCTCCCCCTCCCCCTCAACTCGCGCGCCCCCGGCCGCCGCTCGCTATCTACGCAGCCCTGGCCCCGCGCACGCGACGCTCCCGACGGCAGACGCGTCCTGACTGCTGCCCACGCCGCGGTCATTGATGGCCGCGTCCCGCCCCATGTGGAAATCAGCCGCCCACCGCTTTTTTTCGCTTCTCGCCGTGCTGACTTTTGCGCCCGCGTGCCGCCTCTAGTGTCTCGGTCTCTCCGGACTGCGTCAGCAAGTTCAACGAGCTTAAGCTGGGCAAGGAGATCAAGTGGATCGTCTACCAGATCGCGGACAACGGAAAGGAGATTGTCATCGAGAAGACCGAGCCCAAGTCCGAGGAGAGCGAGGAGGCGCAGTGGAACGCCTTCCGCGAGTACCTGATCAACTCCAAGACCAAGAACAAGGCGGGCAAGGAGGGCCCCGGCGCGCGGTACGCCGTCTACGATGTCATGTACGACGCGGCCGCCGGCTCCTACGGCGAGGGTCTGAGGTACGTTTGTCTATTTTTTGCTGAATTTGCCCACCCTCCCCCGCGTCTCTCTCCCCTTCCGAGAGCGCCAACGATTGCTGACGGACCGAAACAGGAACAAGATCACCTTCCTCTCCTGGATCCCCGACAACCTTGCTCCCTGGGTAAGCAGATGTTCAGACGGGTCCTTTCCCACGAAGTGAAATCCGGCGCTAACCATCGCGTGACCCCATGTACAGCCCAAGATGGTTTACTCTTCCTCCAAGGACGCCATCAAGCGCGCGCTCACCGGCATCGCCATCGACATCCAGGCCAACGACGAGGCTGACATCGAGTACGAGTCTATCATCGAGAAGGTTTCCAAGGGCCGCTTCTAAGCTCGCCGAGGAAAAAGTGCCAAAAACGGCCCTCGTTTCCCTTTTGACCGGGGAGGACACGGCGGCCAAATCTTTTTCTTGATAGCAGCAAAACTGAGCGCAAACACCCCTTGTTTGTTTTCTGGAAGCATTCACGAGGCATGCTAGTAGCTAGCGGAGGGCGGCTGGGCGGTGTCTGGAGCAGTTGAATACCCTCAGTCGTGGGAAAGATAGTCGCGGGGGAGGGAAAGGGCGGCGTGTTGATGTTCCTTTTTCTGCGCAGTCAGTCATGCTGCTGCTTCAACCCGCGCGCTGCGGCTGCTGCCTGCCTGATAGCACACAAGTTTTTGGGATGATAGAAGGAAAATGCTTTACTCCGGCAACATGCTCGCTTTTGTTTCATCCGATCTCTGTTTGATAATGTATGCACGTGCTTCGTCGTTTGGCTATTCATACTGCTGCATGTATACGTCTCGAGTACCTAGTGGGGTTGCTGCTGCACCGGGCAGTATTCCGTCCCGCAGAGTCTCAAAGATGGGGGGATGCACCAAAACACAAATGCATGGAAGCGGAAGCACCCATTATATCCATCCCATTACACATATATATCCGCCTCTTTTGTTTTTCTCCTTCTTCTTCTTCTTCCTCCTCCTCCCCCACCTCCCCCCACCTCCCCGCCAACCATCGACACCGCTCGAACGCAAACCCAGGTTCCAAAGAAAACCCCCTCTCTCCCGTCTTCCCGTTCGTCGTCGTGTGCCCTCACTGATGACTCCACCCACCCACCCTACTACCTATAATCCAAAACAACGGAAAAGCCCTACACACCCTCCTGCTCCCGCTGCTACTGCTGCTACTGCTGTTACTGCTTCTGCTGCCGCGCCCACGCCTCCCTGAACACGCCCGCCAACCGCTCGCCCTCGGCCTCGTCCTTGAGCCGCTGCACGAGGAAGCCCTTCAAGTCGGCCCAGAAGCCCGGGTCGTCCGTCTGCGCTGCCATCGCTGCCATCGCCGCCGCACCGCCTTCCGAACCCACCGGCGGCGCCTCGCCCATTTCGATCTCGGGCTGCGACGGAGGCGGAACCGACGCCGCGACGGGCGGGCTGGCGAGGCGTTCGGGCGTCGAGATGGCGGGCGTGCTCGTGCCTGTTGCCGTTGCGCCGCCGCCGAGGACCATGATGCTGAACTCGACTGCTGCTGCGCCACCACCACCACCATTACCCGTCGTTCCTGCTAAGACGTCCTTGATCGTTTTGGTGTCGTTGACGGGTTTCTTGGCGTAGAGGACTTTGATCTTGCTGGTCGACAGCTCCTGCCCGCCGCCGCCGGGAGATGCCACCGAGGCGGCGTAGGCGGCTTTGAGGTCGTGCATCGACGTCGTGGCGGCGGAGACGGGCAAGGGGAGGGTGTAGGGCGGGAGGGTGGGGCGGGTGGGTTTGAGGGTGACGGTTACGTGGGGGTCGGTTTCGGTGGCGGTGGCGGCGGTGGTGTCCGCGGTGGTGGTGGTGGGTTGGTCGGCGGCGTCCGTGGTGGTGCGAGTGGTGGTGGGTTTGCGCTTGGGTTGGGGCATGCGGGGGAGGATGAACTGGGTGGGGGTGTTAGCGTGTGGCGTGGAGAGGGGATTGGTTCTTCTTTGCGGTTGCAGGGCGATGGGGGTTTTGGGAGAGGGGGAAAGGAGGACGTACGGCCGGCTGCGCTGGGTAGCTCTTGGGGTCTACGACATGGTCACTGGAGAGGCGGGCGGGGCGCGCCTCAAGCGCTGTGAGGAACTGTTTTGCGAAAGACAGTTCCGTCATGGTGAAGGAGGAGCCGGGGTTTGGTCTAGGTAGGAATGTGGTGGGGAGTTGAGGAAACAAGCGCGCGAGAGCGGGGGAGGAGGAGCTTAAGGTTGGCGCAATTGGGTGATGATGCTATCCTGCCTGGCCTGGCGCGGGACGCTCGAGCGATCGGGGCGGTGAGCGGATTCTGCCGCACCGCACGGACGGCGACCCGGATTTTTTGCGATCTGAAGTCCGCGACGAGGCCAGTCTTCTGCTGTTTCCTCACACTTTTCTCACCTCGCCACCTCTTCCCACCGCAAACATGGGCCCCAGCCGTCGCATGCAAAAGCAGGGTGTCCCCGCCCCCCTCGACGAGTCTCTCGTCACCCGCAAGCGCAAGGACGCACCCGAAGCCCAGCCAGCCACCCGACACGATGGCAAGCCCAAGAAGCGCAGGACCTCCGGCGAGGGCGCCTCGGTGAAGCCGACGAAAAAAGTCAAGGAGGATGTCAAGCCCAAGACCAATGGCAAAGCTGCCCCCGCTGTCAAGGAGAAGGCGAAGGCCAACGGCGTGAGCAAAAAATCCAAAAAGGCACCCGAGCCCGAGTCTGAAGATGAGGATGAGGAAATGTGGGAGGATGAGGATGTCACCGGACTGGACGAGCTCATCAACTCCGACGAGATGCCTTCCGACGACGATTTCCTGGACGAGGACTCGGACGACGTCGTCGATTCCGACGAAGATATGCCCGGCAAGCAAGCCATGTGGTCGGAGGATGAGGACGACGACGACGATGCCGAGGAGAGGCTCACGGCCGCCAACATCGAAGGCTTGTCGCGCAGACTCGATATGCAAAGGGCACAGGAGGAGGCCGAGGCGCAGGCGGAATTGGAGGAGGCTGCGTTGCAGACCAACATTGCTGGCGATCGCCCTAAGATTCTGGGCGACGCTGGGAGCGACGATGAGGACGACGAAGGCCCGCATGTCGCGCCTGATCTCCAGCTCCTGCGGACTCGCATCACCGACACCATCCGCCTCCTGAACGATTTCAAGAATCTGGCCGAGCCCGGAAGGTCGAGAGCAGAGTACACGGCTCAGGTACTCAAGGATATTTGTGCCTACTACGGATACTCCCAGTACATGGCGGACAAGCTGTGGCATCTATTCCCCCCGAGCGAGGCTTTCGCATTCTTCGAGGCCAACGAGACTCCCCGTCCCGTCGTCATCAGGACAAACACTCTCCGCTCCCACCGTCGCCAGCTCGCCCAGGCCCTCATCAACCGTGGCGTGACGCTTGAGCCAGTCGGCAAGTGGTCCAAGGTCGGTCTCCAGATTTTCGAGTCGCAGGTTCCCATTGGTGCCACCCCCGAGTACCTCGCTGGACACTACATTCTGCAAGCCGCTTCCTCCTTCCTGCCCGTCATGGCCCTTGCACCCCAGGAGAACGAGCGCGTTCTCGACATGGCCTCCGCTCCTGGTGGTAAAACAACACACATGGCTGCGCTCATGAAGAACACTGGTTGCATTTTCGCCAACGATGCGAACAAGGACCGTGCGAAGGGTCTGATCGGTAACATCCATCGTCTGGGTGTCAAGAACACCATTGTTTGCCACTACGATGCCATGGAGTTCCCCAGAGTCATTGGCGGTTTCGACCGTGTCCTGCTCGATGCTCCCTGCTCGGGAACTGGTGTCATCGCCAAGGACGCTAGTGTCAAGACCAACAAGACGGAGCTGGACTTCATGCGTCTGCCTCACTTGCAGAAGCAGCTTCTTCTTCACGCCATCGACAGTGTCGACCACGCTTCGAAGACGGGCGGTTACATTGTCTACTCAACGTGTTCGGTCACGGTGGACGAGAACGAGCGGGTGGTGCAGTACGCGCTGGAGAAGCGGCCGAACGTTAAGCTCGTGTCGACCGGCCTCACGTTCGGCAAGGAGGGCTTCGTCAGCTACCAGGGACGTCAGTTCCACGCCAGCCTCAAGGAGACGCGTCGCTACTACCCGCACGCCTACAACGTGGACGGTTTCTTCGTCGCCAAGTTCAAGAAGACTGGCCCGACGCCCGCCAACGCTGTCAGCGCGACGAACGCCAGCACCAAGTCGTACAGGCCCAAGAAGAATGACGAGACCGAGGTCGTGGACAAGACCCCGATCACGACGGATGAGAGCGGCAAGGAGACGGAAGACGAGTTTGGTGGCTGGGACGACGAGGAGGACCAGAAGCTCATCGAAAGGAACATCAAGTCCCAGATGAGGCGGAAGGGCAAGAACCCGAAGGCGATGTTGAGTAAGAAGACGAAGAAGGGGAGTGAGAAGTCATCCGAAGAGGGAGAGAAGGCGGAGGTGAGCGAGGGAACGAAGGAGGAGGCAAAGGAGGCAAAGAAGGAAGCAAAGGCGGCGAAGAAGGCGGCGAAGGAGGCGAAGAAAGAGGCCAAGGAGGCTCAGAAGGAAGTGGAGGAGGTGAAGGAGAGCAAGGGCAAGAGCTCAAAGGGCGACAAGGCGAGCAAAAAGGAAAGCAAGGCATCTGCCAAAACAGGAAATGCAGAGGCAAAACAGGCCAACGGCGAGGTCGGGGCCGGGCCGAAGGGCAAGAAAAAGGCGGGGAGGAAGTCGGTGTAGTGTCTCGGCGGATCGTCAGGTGACCGCACATCGCCCTTTGGGAGCAGCTGTATAAATTCTTTGCTTTGGTAGACGCATCTGGGGGCGCTCGCGGAGTTCTAGGGGAGGCCGCCGCGGCCCGCAGACATCTGAACGGCTTCAGCCTGCGAAAAATGTCAAGGTTGATTTTAGCTTTCCACAAGCAGCACCCGGCAGTCTGGATAGAAGTCTGGCACAGATCCCTGCCGCATGGGGCAAGGATGGTCGCATCCGAGCGTCTTTTGCTCTCGTGCCGGCGGGGCAGGACGGCTCAACGCAGGCTGTTCCGCCGCGTGGGCGCCTCGTCTCGTCTTTTTGCAGCCCGACACTTCTTTCGACCTGACCGCAAAGATCCCTCGCGCGCCCACCCCTGACCCGCAAGCATCCAGGATACAGCTGGTCACGACCCGCGCCACCGACGTCAGCAACGCGGCTTCCACAACGGCCTCTCTCCTGCCCGGCGCCGCCAGAAAAAAATAGGTTGAGAAAGGGCCGGGACTGACAGGGATCAGGAGACCAGCTGAGCAACTGCGAAAAAGACCCTGCAGGAGACCAACCGCTTCCCGTCGTGCCGCGCCGCTCGACTCCTCCCCTCTTCTAGCCTTGCGAACCCCCACACGCTCTCACACCCCATCCAAAGCACCCTTTGCCAGGAACGGCTACTGCTTCCATCCGTCACCCGCCGCCGGTCCTCCTTCGGAAATTCCGGCTCCATTCCACGGCCACGACGGACGCTACCCAGCTGCCCTTTCTCCCTCGTACTCTTGCCGCCAGCCGCCTCCGTTTCTTCCGCCTCTCCTCTCCGCAGGTCTCGGGCCGTTGGGTTCGACTTAGTCCTGAGCCGAGTCAGTCTGAGCCGCGCCGCTGGCCGGACTCCGCCGCGGAGTATCTGACCTCGTCGCTGAAGAAGAGCCGGAAGAGCAGCAGTCAATAGCAGCAGCAGCAGCAGCCAACGCAGGCACCAACAGGCACCGACGCAGACGTGCGCATTGCTTCCGTCGCTGGCCAGCACAAACGTCGCCATGAGCTCAACAGCGCCAGCACACCCCCCAAGGTATGCTTACGATAGTCCCGCTGAACCCCCTCTACACCATCTAGCATTCAGACCGATGTGAGCGTTGCGCCCCTGCGACAGTCTCCTGTTTCCACCGCTTCACTGTCACACACTCGCCATACCCGAACCCCCCGCCCTGCCCCTCCACGTTTCAAGCCCCACTTCTTGCGTCATCAACACCTCTCCCCCCTCCAACATCAGCATGAACCTAACGGACGTTGCATACTTACAGAAGCCGGGTGCCCCGTCGGCCGTGGCGCCTTCTATCTGAGGATGTACCGCTGATACCGGAGAATGCCGTGGACCTCTTCCCGGAGAAGCTGGGCCCACGTATCTTCTACCTACCGTCGGCAAACGCCATCCTAAAGAAAGGTCCGACAGTGCGAATGGCCGAAGCCGAGGCCATGCGCTTCCTAAAGACGAGGCTGCCCAACGTACCGGTGCCAGAGATCTACCAGAGCTTCATGAAAGACGACCTAGGCTTCATCCTGATGGAGAAGATTGAGGGCCGGCCCCTCAGCGAGCTGTGGGACCGCCTGGACGCCGAGAAACGCGTCTCCATCGTCGAGCAGCTGCGCGGCTTCATTGAACAATGGCGCGAACTCAAAGGCAGTTGGTACGGCAGCCTAGGCGGCGGAAGCAGCGTTGCAAACTACGGCGACCAGAGCAACCCGCACCACCACCACCGCGGAAGCACCGGCAGCAGCAGCGCCGGCTCCGACGCCTACAGCCCGCACCCCGGCGACGCTTCCCCGCCGCCGCAGCCACAGACGCCAGCCATCGAGCCCGGCAGCGGGCCGGGCGGGCCATGCGAAGACATCGTCTTCAAGCACCTGTGCCTGGCCAGCCCGGGCGAGCAGAAGACGTACGGGCCGTTCAGCAGCCGGGCCGAGTACAACGAGGGCGTGGTCGAGGCGCTGCGCAACAGCCGCACGACGGGCGAGCTCAGCGAGGCGGACGAGCCGCTGGTGGCGCGGATCCGGGCCGAGGACGAGTCGGACGAAAAGGTCTTCACGCACGGCGACCTGCAGCCGGTCAACATCATGGTGGACCCCAAGACGCTGCGGATCACGGGCATCCTGGACTGGGAGACGGCGGGGTACAGCCCGCCGGAGCGCGAGTACTGCGAGGGCCGCAGCCGCGGGCGCGAGGAGGTGTGGCGGCGCGAGCTGGACAGCCTGTTCGACGACCCGATCAAGGAGAAGTACAAGCTGTGGCGCGACATCGACTGGGCGCTCGTGGCGCACAGCCGCGTGTGGAGCAAGTGACGATTGATGCTGCTAGGCCGTGCTTGTTGAAAGAGGGAGGAGGGGGGGAGGGCCGCCGCCAGCCAAGCAAAGAGAACTCGGGACGAGCAGCTGATGCCGCCGCCGCCGCCCCGTTCCCTTCCCCCCTCCGTGGGTTCATCATCATCATCGCATCATTCCCTCCTCCCTTTTAAGAGGCGGAGGCTACATCACGACCTAGACGACGATCATCGCTTCACCGGCATGGAGCGCTGACATTTGCCCTGCCTCGGCCTTTTTCTCTCCACTCCGGGCGGCGCGTCTGTTTTCCTCTCCGGCTCGTTCGTGCTGCGCTCTCGGCGACTGGGAGACGGGGAGGGTGGGACATGCTGGAAAAGCGCGAAAGGGGAAATTCAACATTTGATACTACGGGGGAGAGGTGTGGAAGCAACAAGGAAGAGCAGGGGAAGTGGGACACGTACCGAAATGCTGTGCGGGGGTTGGAGCAAAGAGCTCGTGGGACATGCTACGTGGAAGGGGGAGTGTTGTCGTTGTGACGAGGAGACGGGAAATCATCAAAATGGGAAATAGCATGGAGTTTTACTTCGCAGAGAGAACTGCTGGTGGAGGCCGGGGTGCCGGGCGTTTTCGCTTGTCGATTTCTTTTTTTTTTTTGTTCCATTGTCTAGGAGTCGTTTTTTTTTTTCCTTTGCTAAAGGTCATGTTCCGGTGTTTAAAGAGCGAGGAGCGCGGGTCTGGTAGATGGTATGGAAGGGTGGCTTCGTCGTTTTTCATTGCTCACACACACACGTATTCGCACTCTTCTCCGTCCGTCCGGCATCACTCACGTTGGGGGGCTTCTGCAACTCTACTTTCTCTCTGTATGTTTAGATAGCCAGCCGTAGACTATGGTACAGTGCAAGATGGTACTTCTCTCTCTCTCTCTCGCTTTCTTCCCGAGCCTGACGGCCGCCATTGTCCTATCACGCCTCGGAACGGCGGCGACAGGAGAACCCCGCGGACCATCCCTGCTTGCATTCTGCGAACGGTTCTTTTTTTCCCAACGATTCCGTGCACCCCTCGCTTTCTGCGGCGAGATCCGGGTTGGCAAACTTGTTTTGAACCTGGTTCATCGCGTAGATCAAACAATAATACCCGGGTGCTATAACTGCGGCGCCCCCGTCACACCTAAAGCCTTTTCCAGTTGCTTCTCCGTCGGGTTCTGGAAGGAAGGATAAAGTTTATTGTTAGACAGTGCTTCAATGTCTTGTCAGACGCTTAGTGGTTGGCCTATCATCGGGCATTTCGCTTGCGCTCTCCCTTTTTCTTCTCGTCAAACAAGACGATGCATAAATGCCACCGCCAAGATGCAAGAGACTGATTTGCCAATGGTCACATGCGACGCGACGCGACGGCAGTGTCACACCAGAGCTGGCACACTGGAGCACCGAAGAAAAAAAAAGGACTGACCGCGCCTCATGACGTTTGGCTCTTCTTTTTTGAATCAGAGAAAACCACAATTTTTACTTTTTGGCTGGCTCATCCTTCCCCCTCCCGTCTAACCGCAATAGGTAGCTATCAACGTGCCGAACGGCGGATTGCCTCCAGAATCGACCTTTGCTCCGGCGGCATAAGTGGGCTGGCTGTGTGTACTCTTTTTTTCTGTGTGCTTTTTTCTTTTTCTTTCCCACCCCAAATAATCCTCGGTACAACTAGCAGACTGCGTCCGACGACTGACGTACCCATACGTGGGGGGCGCCGCTTCTTCTTCATCTTCTCCTCACCGGCCGGCGCCGAAAAGCAGGACGTAAAAAAGGGCAAAAGAAGGGGGGCGGGCAGTTGGAAGAGAGGGAGGGGGGAGGGGGGGTGGGGGGGAAAGAGTTCCGAAGAAGCGGTGAAAAGGCCCGTTCGGAACCGTTCCCGATCACACCCGGCACGCCGGCGGGCGGCGCCATGGCGCCAAAGCCAAAACACGCGTGCGGCTGCGGGTAGTTACCCGGTTGCGTTTCCCGGCTTTTTGTTGTATGTATGTACTGGGATCCTCTTTTCTCTGGGTACCTACTGCTGACTGGTTGGTGGGCGATGGGTAACGACAGGGGGGAGGAGAGGCGCTCGGAATCGGCTGCGGTCTCTGCGTCGGGCCGGGTTGGCTGCGCTGGAGGTGAGCTGGACCTTGGAGCTGGAGCCTTTTTTTTTTTTTGCCTTTGCTTTTGCTTGTGCGGTGCTTATGACGTGCGTGTGGTGGACCCCGCGCCCGACACTTGGTTCGTGGAAGAGGTAGAAGGGGGTTCGTTCTACCTCTTCTTTTCACATATCACGTAAGATACATAGTTGAAGTCGATGTCCGAAAGATGTTGTACGGCTTCACATTCTATAGATTCCTCTGGATGATGACTTTGACTGCGTACAGTTAAAAAAAACATATTCATCCTCATTACGACAACAACTGATTTGTCAGTTAGGAAGGAGGCCTCTGAGCTACCTTTAGCATTAATCGATACAGTACGCTAAAACAAACTGTAATACGTCACTTAGACACGTGCATTTATTGCCATACACTCTTTCAATTAACGAAGCTATTCCTCGCATACACGCCGGGCCAGCCAGATCATATAGCCATAGTAGGCGACAAGATTCCAAGATCTGCACACATCTGCGTACACTTGAATCCGCATCTACGTTCTCATATTGGATCCCACTACCTACGTAGGTAACCGTCAATTCCCCCGTCACATACCATGTAGCCGTTCACGGGGGGGATCGTCGATTTGGATTGAGAGGGGGCAGGTATGAGGAGCGGGTTCGAGGTGGACTTG